>LJIJ01000630.1:0-89353 GCA_001718145.1 Orchesella cincta | reverse complement strand
TATATTCTACATAATCCTGCTCCAAAATGATATGCCTATATTAGAGGGATCGAGCTAATCATTTTAGCATGCAAGTTAGGCTAAAGTCTAAATACGATTATGTAATATGAAGAAAGAAAAACTGGGAAGCACGAGTTTACTACTAATTAATTGTCCTCAAACATTTTTTAGTAAATTTCTTACAACGCCCCTTCAAAATTAATTTGATTATCTAACCACAATCCGTAACGTTGTTGGTAAAACTAATACAGTTACATACTCGAAATCAGATACATGGGCTGGCTCGGCATGTTATCCTGACACAAATCGTTACGCGTCAGTGTGTCAGTTAAATGTGGCATCTAACATACATTTTAGTTATTAGATCAGCTAGCTGCAGTGCAGATCGTGTACACTGTTTCATTCACGGTTGAAAATGCTATTTATTTTAGTAGCTGGAATAGCTGAAATCAATAAAAAACATGTATTATCTCTCTAGTAGTGCAAAAATTGGTAGCTTCATTTCGTGAAATGATGCAACTTGGCATTCATGTGTCCACCTGTAGACGTAATGTCTTGAGAGTGACCATCAGTGACCTTACCCCCATTAAATATTTTTTAAAGAACTGATAAATAGTTAGATCCATATATGGTGAGATGATATTGAGACCAATTCCAAATATCAAGTAGAAATTAGCATTAAAAAACCGTTTATATTTGTACTTGCAACTTACGAATGCTATTTTCAATTTTATTTTGCATTGTAATACAATATTTTAGTAAAGTGTGGGATCGTGCCATTTTTATTTGTGGGAATATTAGGTTACTACAGATTTTATGGGTGTGTATTTTAGTATTAGTCAGTGTATCCGTATCCGCCTTTTGTCGACGCCACATTGGTAACGTAGGTCAGTCAGTTAATACAGCGCTGTATCTGTAATTAATCTCAACTGGTACTTAATCATTTTCTTAGCTAGCTGTCAAGTATGTGATACTTGCATACTAAATTGAAGCTTACAGCAGGGTGGTCGAATTTGGAATCGTACTTTATTTAGTGTACAAGTCATTTATTAATTTTAGTTATCTGAGAATCTATAACATAATATTCGTTAACATGTACACATCGTTCTACTCTGCTTATAACAAACAAGACGATCCCACCCTGCAGTTTTATGACTGAAAGATCACTACGAATTGTAGAAGCGAATAGTGAATGATTTGGATGAATTGCTATTAATTTATGCAGTACAAGACACGTGCCAAAACAAGACGCAAAAAACCAATATTTTTGGCAGGTATTAGGATTTTATTTATGTTGGGCATGTCAAGTAAGTGTACACGGTGAGTAATAGTGCATCCAAAATATTTTACAATGTTATATTTTAACTGCTGAATGACGTCACGGTACTTGCATCTGTTCTTTTTGTCCTCCAAAAGTTGCATTCAACACTTTGTTGCATGTTATCAGTAAGAATTAAAATTTTTTCTCAATCGAGCTTTTCCATTTCTTGGCACAGAATATCGAGTTGGTATTTATCGATGGTGCATGATGCATTAGCAAATATTTAAGTAGAAATTAATTTTAATGATTTTAAGATGTACTAACTTAAAAATTCTATAATCAATGCTGCCAGTTTATTTCGTTTATAATAAAATGAGTATGAAAAGTTAGGTAAGGTTAGGTTGATGAATGATTTGGTATTATAGCTTGCCGAGTTTGTATCGTATGCCAGTGAAGTGCTGTATTTTAAATTTTCTTCACATTTCGTGATTACGTATTGTATTTCCAACCACAACTGAATATCCCGACATCACTTCAACAGCTCCATTCCTCAAATATGCACACCATGAACGATTTTAACCTTCCAAATACAACTAAAACTTCAGTCATGTCAAAAGTGTAACTGGGCTTGGATGCACTTGCAATCTCACAGCACCCCAAATAGTGTGACAAATGTAGCCAAATGAAAGATAAGGTTTTCGCATTTAACGAATAATTATTAAGTTAAGACTAAAAGAACAGTACTTCGACAATTTCAAGCTAAGAACTGCTTCCGAAGGAGAAAGTTTACCTGCTTCTCACTTTCACTCTCTCCCTCCATGCTATCCCGAACGCTATCCCGAACAAGGGAGAAAGAGTTGGTCACCAATGCAGTCGCATCAAAGCACTTTAGACGTACAAAAATATGTATGTATAAATCTAGATCAAAAGACTAAGAGAATGCAATGTTTAATACTACAAATATACTCGCAGTACTCATTCAGTCCGATAAGTATTCTTATTATCTGTCATAGTCGTAAAGCACATCATAGTTCATTAGACGATGATGAAAAGCATACTCCATGTTCTGCACGAATTCTGTTAATATTTACGTTCCCAAGTCAGGGTTCAGGATCATGAGGACTGAATGTCTACAATTATTTACGGACAGCAGATGTAAGTAGCATGTAGATATGTAGAATGCTTTGGAACTTGGAACAAGATCATATACAAGGATGAACACAACGATTGACGATTCATAAGCTTAACCATACTGAAAATATTTTGTGTTGCACGCGGTGTTGAGGGCCGGTAGAAGATTGAATGTTAATGGAGTGGAGTTGTCTTGTCTACTCTACTTAAACATGTACCGTGACTGATTGATAATACAACAATCTTAAATAGGTTGCCGTAAGGTAAGAAAATGAAGATAGTGATATCGGGTTGGATCACTTTGCCGGCGGTTGGGCCTGTCTTGTTGTGATTGTGACTGTAGAGTGAATTGAATTGAAGAAGGCGGATTGGAAAGAACTGCTAACAGTTTGGATGCGTTAAGTTTCATTATCTCTTGAGGAGCTTTCATCTGCTGAATTTCAGCATTATAAAGTTGACGACAGTATTAATTAGGTCTTCGGGACTTTTGCTGTTCTGTGTAAGTAGGTTTGGATTTTAATACATGAATGCATAATTGTATATTGGATTTTAGTGCAGTGTGGTTAAGTCTTTTTGGGTTGATGAATATTAATTTAATTTATTTTCATTAGGAGGTCTGACCTGACATCCGATCCAATCTACCATTTGACATGGAGGGGTCAAGTACGGAATTGTCTCCCAGTTTATCAAAAACATCAGTTTCGGAAAACACCGACCCACAAAAGGACGGCGCTTTAGCTCATAATCTTATCGTGAAATGGAGTGGCAAAGAAATTGAAATTGAGGACATCAATGGTCTCAAGACGGTTCGGGATCTCAAACAGCTTCTTGAATCCAAGACTGGCGTCCATGTCGATCGCCAGAAACTGTTGAATTTGACCTACAAAGGTGTGTGAAGCGAGTCATTTATTACTTAAGTTTATCAAAAGCTCAATTATTTAAATCTTTTAATGGGTTATGGATTCTTCAATGTAGGTAAATTAGCTGACGATGACTGTGTTTTGGCAAACATGTCTCTGAAAGTTGGCCAAAAGTTGATGATGATGGGTTCATTGGAAAAAGATATCCGAACTGTGGATATACCTCCGGAAGATCGACCTGTTGTGAATAACGACTTTGATATTCCGGATGATGAGGATTTGCCAATAGAAAATCGAGAAGTGTATCTGAATAAAATTGCGAGACGTGTAAAAGAATACAAGATTGAAGTTATAAATCCTTCTCGCCCAGGCAAAAAGCTACTTGTGTTGGACATCGACTACACTTTATTTGATCATCGTACGACTGCGGAAACTCCAGCTGAACTTATGCGACCATTCTTGCATGAGTTCTTAACTGCAGCGTATGATGTACGTGTTGCAGTATCGGTCTCTAACGATTTAAACTTTTAAACAATTATATTAGGTGGATTATTAAATGAAAGTATTTCGTGTCTTTAACAGGACTATGATATTGCCATTTGGTCCGCCACCAGTATGAAATGGATTCGCGAGAAAATGAGACTTTTGGGGGTTTCAAGTAATTCTGCGTACAAAATTGCGTTTCATCTCGACTACTTGGCTATGATATCCGTACATACACCTAAATACGGTGTTGTTGAGGTAAATGATACTAATTATTATGGAGGAGTTCAAGTTTAGTTTCACAAACACGGGATAAACGACAGTGTATACTATCTGTTTAGGTGAAGCCCTTAGGAGTAATTTGGGGTCTGTATCCTAATTATTCTGTAAAAAACACAATCATGATTGATGACCTCAGGAGAAACTTTATGATGAATCCGCAGTCAGGTCTTCGGATTCGAGCCTTCAAATCAGCTCATTCGAATCGCCAGTCTGACCGAGAACTACTAAACCTTAGTGGCTACCTCCGTAAAATAGCAAAGTTGGACGATTTTTCGAAGCTAAATCATAGGAAATGGGAAAGTTATGACGAAAAATCTCACTCGAACAAGCGTATGCGTTCACAAAGTGGTTCTAGGGCAGGTCCAAGTAATCCAAAACGTTGATGTTATTTGTTTTGTAGCTTTTGTAAAAAATATTGAGGGAATGCATGTATATTCGTAGATGTATGTTTAATTAAGCATGTTAGTCTGAATTGTTTATGCTTCAATTAAATCAGAGTATTGTCAGTACATTGTGGTTAAATAAAAGTGGTCTCACTAATCAAATTTTCAATTTAAGTTCCTTTTGTGTACATAGTTCTTGAGGTTCGTTTACTCGTTTAAATTCTGTACTGAGCGAAGCAGTGATAGTTAGCTGGTAGCAATATAGCAGTTTATTTGTGAAATGGGATTAATCTGTTTTGTAAGTTAATTTGATTTTGATACGCAAAATAAGGTTAGTATCAGTAATTAGTAATTTTGAAATTTAATTTGCATTCTTTATTTATTGTGCTATTGTAGCTTGCCTCATTAGGATAAGTAATGCTTAGTTCATTATGGAAATAAATGATGTAAATTCGTGTTTGCCTAACCCTTACATTAGTATGCAATGGTATACAAGCAGTAAGTTTCGTGTAGGAATGTGACACATCCGGATGTGTTACATACTAAGGTTTAAATTTATAAAGACAGATCTTTTACGTTCCCACTCTTGTTCTTTTTCTTTCTTGATCTCTTCAGTGAGTTGGTATACAACTACGGATTCGTATATTTTCACGGGGTTCAATGTGATCATGGAAAGTGGAAACCAGATAGCCAGCCAAACAAAGCAGCCAATTCTAGTTCGCTGCGGAAGATTAAAGGCAAGTACTACATAGAGTTAAAGGCCTTTCGAGGCATTGAAAATGCCGCAGAACATGACAGTTATCACAACCTCCCTTGGAATGTTGACAACTTTGTGGAAATAAACTGAAAATTGCATTATTTCAATAACATGATTACAAATTGGTTACATTTAGATTCTTAATGTAAATTAATGAGTATGTGTAGCTTCAGAAGCCTTTACTTCCTGTTATTTCACCCTTCACGAAAATGTATGAGCAACCCAGAAATGTCAGCAGCCCTAAAATCTAGATAACATGAAAGTCAATATATTTAAAAATGTTCTACTTAATATCATTAGTAGTTTTCAATTCTCTGGTTTGTGTTACAATATCGAAAATTGCGAAAAACTGAGATCCTCTCTCTAAAGTAATCCCGCAACATCCACACGGCCCATGCACACGAGCCATTTTCTATGCAGTCTGATATTGACAAATAAGGGAGGGGGATTAAAGTGTTAAAGCTGAATTAACTACAGCCAAGTTCGACTTAAGTCCATATGTTCCCGGAAAAGCAAACCTGTTCGATGTATGTAACTAACCGAAGTATTTGCAAAACTGAAACGGGTTTAGAATAGCTTAACCATGTTCTTTATTATAATGATCTAAAGCTTCAATCAGTGGACTTGAGTATGTGATATCAGCATATATATTATATTACACATAAAATTTTATTGCATAATCATCAATTATAAGTATTATTTCTACCTCACCATCACAAGTATCACAATAATTTTAATATGATCCTCATGTGCCATAATAGTATCTATCATTCATTCAATTATGTTCTATGTGAGGTTTGGAGTGGATGAATCATTGGCCTAGAGCTGACACTTCAGAATTTATTATATTTTAAAAGAGACAACCTTTCATAACGGCAATTTGTTGGAGTTCTCATTTGCAGGAGGCTTACGTTTGTGAGAATAAGAACTTTACTTAAGCATACTTCTACATGTTACTTATAAGTGTACCTCTTACGTGGATGGATGTATTATGCCTAATTATGGCAGTTGAATCAGTTTAAATATACGTATTGTATTAATATTTTACAAATAGTATGTTCGTTCGTACAGCCAACACATAAATGTATGTATGTGGTAAACTAGGCAAAAAATATTTAATCCTCATCTTCAATGCTGTTATTATCGAAGCGTTTTCCATCGCTTTTACTTTTACCCAAGTCTAGGTCCGCGTCAAGAATTGTGAAGTACTTTCTTTCGTTTTCGTTCATCAAATTCCAAATGAACTCACCGACAGTTGCCCACTCATATATTCTTCCAAGACCAACTAAACAAATGGTCATTGGGGTTGCCACTGAGCCCAAAACCCAGAACATGCATAATATTCCATTTCTCTTTAATTAGAATAATTTACATAGGTGTTCAGTACCGCTGCTGTTTATGAAATGCGAGAAGATAAATCAAACAAATACTTACTAATGCTGCACCCAGACATAAGAACAATCCAAGAGATGTCTGAAAAATGAATACACCAAACAGTGTGAATAGGAGCCAGAATGGGCACTTTTCGTCCAAAAATTTGGTGTAACCTAATGAATTAAGAGGATTGATGGAATTAAAATTAATTTTGTTAGAGTTCATTTCTTGTATCTCTGTTATATAAAAAATGATTTTTACCACTGATTTTTTCTTGAGAGGTTGTGTTTTCAGCTTCTCTCTCCTTTTGACGCATAATATCGTTTTCCTTCTTTATCAGCATTGACACCACAATAGCCAGTCCAAGCAAGCCGTGAACCTTTGTATAAAGAAATATGAATACGTGACTTAATGTATTATAGTTTTATTAAAGCTAATTTGCCTGAAATTTACCATATCTGCAACTCCAAAGCCATAAGATGCTTGCTGAAGGCTTACACGACAGAGACCGCACGCTACGCCACCTTCTTCGCTCTTTTTCATGGTTGCGATTCACTTTCACCTACAGTTCAAGTCAAACTTTTGTGATGTGCTTCCAAAGGATTGTGAGCTCCAAATAAAATATTCTTGTTACCTGAAGTAATAGCTTGTTCTACCGTTCGTCATTAATTTTTTGATGACGATGATTGACAGCTTTATTAACCACTTTTTAGTATATTCGACTTGAAAATTTGAAGTATTATATCCAAGCTTATCTTAAAATAATTGTAGGAACATTCGTTGGTTGATTGATTGATTGTATGTACAGTTTGCAATTCCCAATAGTTCTCAAAAGTTTAGCTGACGTGTACATAGTTTTTGATTGTCCCATTTCTAGTGCCCGAAAACAAGGTGTACCGCATGTCGAACATTAGGCTCTTGATACGGAAGGTATTATATATCATGTTTGTTCTAACGCATTCCAGAATCAAATCTCACCAAAATGGACTGTTTACCAAATCATTTTTGAGCCGTTCATTTGCATTCTCAATTTATGCATAGCGAATAATCATAAATTTGTAGAGTTTCCTTGCAATGAATATAAATGCTAGTTTTGGTCGTAATTGAATGTGTTTGTTAAAGAAATATCGTGTGCCGGCATAAGGCATATAAGCGAATCGTTACGATGCGAATTTTATATAAACTAAAACAAAATTCACTAACCCCTAACGATGAGTAAGGTGGATTTTAAAGCTGGGTTAGTTAAGGAAAAAGTTATATGTTAGGTATTGTAAGTCTAATGTTCTCAACACTATGCCTCCAGCTTCATCAACAAATAACACATTCACAATTACACATATGACATATAGTAATTCAGATAAAATATTATTTAATACTGATATTCCGTATGAAACATTTTCTTATTTATGTGTAATATCTACGATAAAATAAAATACATCAGTATCAGGTTCACCGGAATCAGCCAGATTGCATATACGCAAGAGTACGTAGAATGTATTTGAAACAGTTAAATATTAATCAGTCCGACAGTCAGACAAATGACGCAAACCTCATCTTATAGACATGTGTACATTCATTCTTTAAAATTCGATGCTTGATTAACAAAGAATTCAAACGTTTTAAAATTAATTTACAAATTGAAACGCTGAATAGCAAAATTTTTCCTTTTGTGCGTCGACTTTCTCATTTGAACAACTAGTCTCGCATCTTTGCAGTCCACTTTCTCCCTGCTCTAGGTCAGGGATGGTCCCCGGGATATTCCTCGGTGAGCTAGTCGTTCGAACTACTCCATTTTCTAACACACTAAACAATTCCCTTTGAGGTAGTGGAGGGTGTGTTTGAACTCTGCTTTGAATATCATGATAGTTGTGTAGTTGTTGATGATGGTGAGACCCATTGTGCCGGTGTTGATGATGATGATGACTGCGGTGGTTATTATTATTGCATCTATAATGTTTCGGTTTAATTCCATTCGTTTGAGAATTTGACCCATTCCCGCGATGGTAGTCGTTGACACTAAGACTGCTGTGGAGGTGTGGAGAGCAGCAGCGATTGTTTGTGAATTTGTATGAAGCTCGAATCTTCGACTTATCAAAGTCCGTGGCTTCCGAGCAAATAGAGTCGTCATATTTACCTCCAAATACTTTTAAGAATCTAAGTCTTGCTCTGAACTCACGTTGAAATTTATCCTGCATAAAGAATAATACATTAAGTTAAGTCATGAATAGTTGAGTTTTTATTTAGTTTGTACGAAATGAAAGAAAATGCATACATTATATATGGCGTAGATGAATGGGTTGCAGCAGGAGTTGCTCATTGCCAACCAGTGAAAGCTGAACCAAATTATGTTGATGTACTGGTACCTACATAAGAAAAATAAAAACAATTTTTAATTTCTTAGTCAGTCTGAAAAATTCACCGAGATTAAAAATGTCTTTCCCACGTCATATCAACATTTGGATGAGGGCTGATACTAAAAGCTTTTTAGGAAGGTGGGCTAGTGAAATTCGCTGAGAAAACGAGAAATTCGTAATAATGTAAGGCAGGCTGTCTACAGACATTCACTGTTGCGTTTTCCTCCAACTTTCTCTACGTCTTCGGGATTACACTTTTTCATTTGGTTTCATTTTGCACTTACTGGTTTATTGAGGGGATTAGAGTAGAACTGAAGTAGTAAGTCTGCAGCGGAAACCAGCATACAGCAAATAATAGGACAACGAGGGCCAACATCTTGATAACCTACGGAAACATAATGGATATTTTTTTGTTAGTGGTAAGGGGACATTTTTAGTAACTATCTTAGAGCTAATTTCAGTTTGAAAAGCCTATCGATTTGGCAGTTTTTCATGGTAAATTGATTTTGAATTAGAGAATTATGTTAAAACTTGTTGAGAGTAAGTGAAAAATCAATATGGTTTACTGTATCGGAAGCAGACATGAACAGCGGCGTGTGGTTAAAATTTCAAAGTTGTGAACAATATAACTGGCTTGAAAATTGCATGGTTGATCGCAACAACCTCGAAAAGCATTCTATTAATATTTAATATTAGAATGAATCCAGACAGGCTATTTCCACGAAGGAGGAAACTGAAATAGGTGAAATATGATAGCCACACGTCAGTATGAAAGCAAGGTAACCTGAGCTGCACATTACGGCAATAGCGTATCGAACCTAGATTATATACAAGTACTTTTACTTAAATATATACGATATCATAAGACCGCCCCCAATCCTCACAAACAACTTTTATAATGCATAAATAAATTTTACTGAACTAAGTCTTTATAAGTTTGAAATGTTTCTTTTAATTCCAATAAAAACACTACCTTTTTCTTATTTCTGAGAACAACAGCGTCCCTCGACTCCTCCTTGTTTCCTGGAGCAGTTGTCCCCCATAATTTTTTCGCCATTAGGGTATAACCTACGCTGAGTATGATAAGAGGAAAAAAGTACTGTATGACAACGAGACTTAGGTTGTAGTACATGCGGAATGTTGAAGAAAGTCCGAGGTTTGTGCAAAAAGGCTTTGCATCAAATCCATTTCTGTCCGGGATGTAGATTACTCTGTAATAGCAAACAAAACCAGTATATTAAGTATTGAAGACTTGAAAACTCATATTGTGTTAAGCTAAGATAAACTGACATGTATATATCATTTCATGGTGCTTAGTACTTATTTTCAAAACGTCAAAATCGCATGCAATGCACTATTACTAAACACTATACTGCGTGGAAACATTAAATGGTTATCTGAGCCGGCCGAGTTGCTTGTTCATCTCTTCTTCCCCGAAAACGAAATGAATTTATTATTAGAACAGACCAACAGGCAATTTAATAGTCGCACAGGGCGCATAGCTCATAAAGAAAGCATCTTAAGACTGGAAGTGTTTTCATAACGTAATTGCACATGAGTAATTCATTCGACTCGCAAAGACATAACGAGAATCATTGCATTATGTTTCTTTCTACATAGAGGCTTGCTAGAAGACGGAACTTATTGCTCAATTCTTAATTTGATGACGATAAAGGTAAAAGCTAAGGTAAAGTAATCTTTAGGCACTCGGGATTCTTTCAAAGCACGTGATCGATAGCAACTCGATATTAAATGATAAGATCCTTCTCCTCTGAGGAGAAAAAATAACACAGCATCATACATCGTATTATATTATGCTCAAGAGAATGGATCGGTGCTTTATGGTGCTTAGGATGAAATGATGTTTCCATCAGTAAGTGATACGAAACATGATGATTCCTATAAAAATTGAAGACTGCCATTTATAAACATCATCAACGAACCTAAATCATTATTTTTAAGGCACGAGAAGACTCATGTTTTAATGTCCCTATAAACTTGCTGGATTGATCCCAGTGAATCAATACAACAAGGCACCATCATCATCAAGCTTGCTGTCTAGTGATGTGATGATGGTTTTGCCTTTTGCCTACTGTGAAAGAAAAAACGCATCTATATACTTTAACGATTATGGTGTCTGTTCCAAGAAAAAAGCTTTAATGGATATTGTCATTAAGCAGTCTGTAGCAATATATTTCCTCGCTGCAAGAAGTGTCAGTTTACACACATTTTCCAGAATAGTGGGAGAATGACGGGCATATTATATACCTAGCCTTGACTCCAGACCAAATACCAAAAATACAATACATATAGCAATTGATGACATTTGAGAACTGGAACTAACATAATGGCAACTGAGAAACCCCAAGACATACTGTTTTTGTTGCACCAACAATCAGTATAACATGACATAAAGATTACTTTATGAAGTAAATGACTTTTCCTAGAATTTGTGGAACAACATAATCTAGTATGTATCTACTTAATGCAAATGTGCACTATAAAACCGCTACCAATCAAGACATTATTGACTGAACCAAATCTTTCGAAGAATTGCCAACAAAAGTCACGTAAACCCAAACAAAATAGGGTTCACTTTAGAGCATATGTTATTATACGTACTTACATATATTATATGATCTTGTACTACTTCTGGGAAATGTTTTAGAAACAGAACATACCAACAAGAAATCGAATCGAAACCCCACTCACTCAGTTTTGGAAAAGAAAGTCAAGCAACAAAAAATAGCTGCAAGTCTAGAACAGAATTACATTAAAGGAAAGAAGTGAAGCGAGTGAATGCATAACAAGTATTGAAGGAAAACTTGAAATAAGGTAGGTGGTGGTTATCGAATAAAACGAATTGATGATCTAACACGAGTTTGAGAGCAAAACACTAAATAACATCACTACGCAAAGGAAGGGCTATCATACACTTTTTTCGTTTATTCTCAAGAGAAGTTTTTCCAATTTCTTGAAACCAAAATAGACGTTCTTCACATGGGAATCAACAGATTGCTTGTTTTCAGCACCTTAGCCATTGACGAACATATAGGCTGGGTTACATAATGCTGAACCTGAACGCATAATGAACCTATGTATACCTTTTTTAGTCCCGGAACTAAGCCATAATTCTCAACCGAAAAGTCAGCCATTCTATAAACTCTTAAACTAATACCACACAGGTCATCATAGGCTTTCTTCTTGACTGTTCTCTCACTTTGTCTACAACATAGGAAGAAGACTAGATCGTTCGCCAAAGTACATGGGGCTATATTGAAGTATATCGCTTGCACTAACATCCCAAACTTTTCTTTGTGTTATCTGTGTAGAACATTCCATCAGGTGAAAATATGGTGACATTTTGACATGTTTATCGTCGCACAAGTAAAAAATACAGACCTATCCCATTACTTTCTTTGCTTTCCCCGATAGAAAAGTTGGGGAAAGAAGCAGAGTTCTTTTTTAATCCCATTTGAGACTACCTACTTCCCATCGCTAACATTTTGCAACAAACTAACATGCCAACATTATTACTATTGCCATTCCCAACATGATACCACTCCCTTCTTAGTTTTCTTACATCTTAAGTTGGTCCAAGTACCTAACCAGAAGAACTGAATTAGGTAATTACTACAAGTAGGCTGAAGTTGGTGGTGTTCACTCTCAGTCCAATCCAATCTATTGCTTCACACGACGAGAGTAACTAACTGCTTACAATGGAACATTCAACTGGGAATTTCTCCAACGCCTACTCAGAAGCTTTGCGTTGTACACAGGTCTGCCTCGGAGTTGGATTCCCTTGAAACCCAAATGAAAAAATGATAAGCTTCAAATGAATTCTATCCAGTGTGAAAAATAAAAATGAATGAAAAATAATAATACCCATAATAATGCAATCACTATCATAATTTCTTCCAAGTAAAATTGTGAATGATGGTGATATCAACTCAGGCAAGTTGGGAAGAGGTGGTCCTTTATCCACGAATTGCGAACTACTTAAATGTTTTGGAGCCGCAGGTGGTGGAGATGAAGACAATGGAATTGAACACCCTTGAAGTTTTCTCCTTTTCGACACAAACATTTTAAGATTTTGTTCAAGTGGAACAACAGGTTGGACTTGGATTGGAGGTTTTCGGGCTGGTATCCTTATTGTTGATCTTGGTTTTCTAGTGGATGCTCCTTTTTTCTTTCGTTTCGAAACTTCCACTTTTTTCGGATTTAAGACATACGCGTGGTCATGGAGCAGCAGCAGCCCCGTTTGCTTCAGCTCCGTTCCTTGTTCCCCTGGATGTGGTGCCGATTTAGCGCCATCAGCATCTGATAACCTTCCAACCCCATCTCCCTCAACGGGTGACAACGGGATATGATCCGCCACCACAGTCACAGTCTCACTTCCTCCACTGCCATCACCATCTCCTTCAACGCAGTTTGGCACTCCTGTTCTCTCATTTTCGCCAGTAATAAGCACCCATTTTGTTACTGGAACTGGAGCTCCAACTCCAACTCGTCGCACTAACAACATTGGGACCTCCTGATGAAACACTTGACCCTACTAATGAACAGTCTGAGTTTGGTTGGATGATAGGGGATGACAGGGACAACGCTGTTTGTCGCTATCACTTATCTGAATCTCTTCCTCCTTCTCACCAACAACTATTCAAACTATTTTATGACTTTCAAATTTATTGCACGCAACAACTGTTCAAACTACGTTCGAAATCAGCTTTAAAATCTACTGTTGACTAACCAGCACATAGATCCACATCAACAATGACAATACTTCGACGAGAACGCAACATCCAGCTGGATGACCTCAAGGTGAATCTCAGGCTAAGATTGTAATAATAATAATAAAGGTTAGCGTCCCCTTTTCTTCCATGACTCCCATCTTAACCTGAGATTCACTTGGATGACCTTAGAAGCAGCTGACCTATCTATCTTACAATCAACGTGCCATCATGGCACTGCCATGTGCCATTCACAACACAATACAACATCAGAACACATCTGTTCAGTTCAGTAAAATTTGTATACAGATCATTGAACAGATGTGAATGAAAATATGCTAAAAACACAGCAATACTGCTCATTTGGCAATACTATACTGCTGTAGCAGATATAGATAATTCTTTCTTCTGTATTTAGTATTTACGTATAAGGTGTAGCACGATATGGTTCTGCTATTACGTCCATTTCGCGAAGAATTTTCATCTTATTTTTTATATTGAGTTGACTTGTTTACAATTAAAATTCAGCTAGGTGTGAATAGACCACCCAAGTAAGTGGACAATACAGAGCTTCCATTCGAAACCAATCCGGAGAAGGAGGAATGAAAAGTTATCATTTTTCTTTGCTACCAATGAAAACCGGATATTGTGAAAAGACGTGAATAAATGACTCAAACGAAGGGGTTTCCATTATCACCCCATCTCTACAATTGCAATCCGAATCCAATTCCATCCCACTTGTTAACTACCTAACTGCATCCCATTGTTGTATGATAGCAGAACTAATGACGTGACGTAAACTGCTTTCATCAAAAGACAATGCGGTAGCTCAATAATAGGAAGGAAAGCGCTATTGCGGAGAAAGCTTGTCTCGGTTTTGTTTTGGGAAAGCGAGTGGAATCACGTGAATGAATGACTGCATACATGGATATTTCTCTTTCATTTCATTGAAATGAGAAAGTCGAAGTGAAAACGAGAGTAGAGGACATTATGCAATATTATGGCATAATGAGAAAGCTGAAGTATGAATGGCAGTGTTCAACACGAGTCTGATGCTCATAAACAAAGCATGGGATTGCATTGTCGGAAATGTCTATTCACATCAGGTTTCAATTTCACTGAGGCGTGTGAGGACACGTGGACAATCTAAAAGGAAGACGACGAGAGGGATGCGGTTGTTATTATAATGGGATGGGATTCAATTAAAAATATCTTGTGTTTATGACAGCCCTCACACCTAAACTAAACCGAAAATGATAATATAGGAAAGTATTGTATACTAAATATATGTGGATAACGAATCTAAGAGCTGTTTTGGATGTTCTTTTGGATTCTGGAACTGCGTTGAATTTGGGTGCTTCAGTCAGCCACCCATCATTATCATCTGGCGACTGAAGTGATAAGAAAAAGAAAACAAAAACGTGAGCTTTGCATGACGTAAATCACAGAGCTAGTATACCATTTAGAACAAAGGGTGAATAATGTGATGTGGTACTTGCTGAGTTTAGACATGTGACGCCAATCCATGAGACATGTCATATCAAATCAACATCAAACGTATTGAATTTACAAACGGAAAAAAGTTCCAAAATGTTCTAGACTAACATAACCTTCACTGCGTGTGACTTTCATTATCATTCATTACAGTCCAACAAAAAATGCTTGCTTAACATATATTAGTCATATTTTTATAGAAAATGGGGCAATAAGCACCATATTATAGGTTTTTGCACTTACTTGTAATCCAGCTCTGTGGGGAAAGCAAGAAAAACTCCCAAGGACCAGATAGACAAGATTGCCCACGTAGCCTTTTTCTTGGAGGCTCGAGCCTTCAGCGGATACATAACGGCCCGGTATCGATCCACAGCAATAGCAGAGAGAGTAAAAACACTGACATTGACGCTCAAAACCTATCACAAAAATGAAAGGTGATTACGTAAAAAAAATGTGTATTTTTGTAATGAAAATGCAATATACATAACATTTCATTCAAAACGTCTAGTCTAGCACAGTTGAAAGGCATCCAAACGTGTCATGGATCAAAAGGAAATGAAGCAGATTTCTCAGTAATAATTTAAATACTAAACATGACAGAAAGGACTCAAAGTCTTTTGATCTGGATGCTACTATTGTAGGAGGTAGGATTAATTGTAGCATGATACGCTGAAAATTTAAATCCATGCTTGTAGGCGTGTACAATTCTAAAGAATCGCAATTTTGTATTCAGACTCTATTCAGCCGGGACTGCTAAAATAATACGCTTCAGCCAGATGGCCGCTATTTTGGGACCATTCTTACTGATGCAGCTTCTATGTGCACCACTTTAAGGTACATTTTTCATTTTTTCATTACACCGAAGAAAGAAACTGGAATGGAAACAGGAAATTCAATTCTTTTCAACAACATTCATCTATTTACATGAGCCCTTCAATTTTACTTTACTATCGCTCTCGGTTAAAAATATGCGACATTCATAAACAAAAGGAAATTTTTCGCTGATGTACCGTATTCCGAGTACCTCATTTCATATTTTGCTGTTTGATGCAAACGCGAATATGCTCATTCTTGTCATAAAATATTATTCATGATGCATCCTGTCTTCTCGTCATATTTCCATGAAAAAGGGAACACGAGACACAAAAGGAAAGAGATAGAACGACATTCGAATTTCATTTATAAATACAAACGTATACCTGAACAAAGGGACAAAAAGCGCACATAAAATCAGGTAGATTCCATCTCTGCAGGAGTGCTGCCTGGAATTGAAACGGGATGGCAAAGAGACCGATGATAATGTCAGCGAGTGCCAAGTTTGCAATGAACATGTTTGTTACCGTTCTCATCCTCCGGGAGATCTAGACAAAGGAAAGGAGTACAAAAAATCGACATGATTAAAATTGTTCCTTGCAACGCAATTTACACGTTGAGTGACAACGGATAATCCAAATATTTTTGTTTACAGCTCAGCTTAATGAAATTTTCCACGAAAACAATGCAATTACAGTGTATAGCCAAGTGGTTTGGTTTTCCATTAAGTTGTTTCCACCAAGGAAATTTCCAATTTCCCAAATATTCTAATGGAAACTTACACGCAAACTTACAAGTGCTTAAAAAGTTCATGGAAGGAGGCTGCACACTAACCCAATCGAATTGGAAATGAGATGCATCGTATTTACACAAGGTCGATGGAAATCTCTAAAAGTTGGGGTGTTTGATCTTTTCTTCCTCATTTATTATTTAGCTTGGGAGTCAATTGTTTCACGATGCGATGCAATGTGGAGCAAGGGGAAAATAACTGTCATGCTATGCTTTCGCATACACAACTCAAGTTTATGGAGTGAAAATAAAGTTTGAATTTCTCAAGTTTGCGAATGAGTTTGATGAAACAATGCATAATTTAGATGATTCCCTCCTTCATCCTTGACGTAGTTATGTAATGTATCAAATTTCGATAACTGATTGTGTGTTGAGATTGGCAGTGGTTAATGGAATCCTGAGTCACTTGCCAAATTCAATCCAAATTGATAAACAAGGAAAAAAGTGGGCATGTAGTTCATTAAAATTGCATTAGCGATTTGGATGGAAATGGTTGATAAATGAGTGGGCCAGTTTGAAAATATGAATTTTCAGAGTTTTCGCTATTTCAAGCTGTTTTTAGTATGCTTTACAAATTTGACTGTAAACCGGCTTGTAAAATGGATAAATTTCAATCATTCTCGTATTGAATATTTGTGTCCAAAGCCAAAACGCGAACTTGTCAAGAAGAGCTGACTGAACAGTTCGATAACAGGTTCCTTTAAAAATAAAAAAACGTTGAAGCAGATTGTGGCTCTAATTTACTTTCTTTGCCAGTTAAACTTTTCTTTAGTGTAGCGAATTAACGAGGAGGTCAGATTTTATCGTGATGTGTCACAAGCAAAATAACATTGTATTCGCCGCATTTCTGGACAACACAACAATTCATGACGTTATTGATTGACATGAGAATAGGTCTATTTTAGGATTGTGCACTAAATGAAGGCGAAAGGCTTTGAATAGCAGTAAATGTATACGGAAAATATTGTTGGCGTGACCTCATTTACCTCATAACATTTTGCTATCAACTTGTTCTATCGAGCAAAGCAAATCACCTTCCATTGATTTCTTGAAGATAATTGCAAAAAGCTGAAACTAGCTTAATAATTTAAAGTTAACTAGATACAATGCAATATTGACGCTAAAATACAAAAGTCGGACAAATGCCAAACTCGGCGTTCGAAATAGATGAATATCTGTAGCTGACGATCAATGGAGGCACTGTGCAGAAATGAGGTAAAATGCGCGTGTGTATCATAATGAGAAACGAAGAACCACACGTAATTTTCTACGTCTTTAAATTCCCTGCTGAAATGTGTTTTTTTGGGAGAAAGTGAAATAAGCAATTTATAACTTGTTCCTTCTGAGATTTACCCCAATCTCCACTTAATCTACTTCATTCACTTATAGCATCTTTCTTACAAAAGTCTAGAAACGAAAAACATATCAATCTATTCAACAAGTTCAAACTTTTCCATTTCTTTTAGAAATATAGCATTTCTATACATATTTGTGCTCTCAGATTACAGATCGATGATCCCAAAATATCTTTAGCTCACACAAACAAGGCCAGAGAAATGTTTTGACTCTACGCCTGGAAAAGACACCATCATTACTTTCTTTCCTTTCCGGTCTTTGTTTACTTCCCTCACCTCCCAGAAACTTCTGAAGGCAATAAGCGTTCAACCCAATTTCCTGTTGTTGGTTCAGATAAACATTTCACGACTCCCTGTGCTGCAGGGACTTCCCTACATTCATAAACTTTTGTTTCATTCATAAACCCACAGAGAAGCCCTATAAGCTCTTAAAAAAGTGGTGAATGGAGGAAGAGGAAATCACACTCTCTTCACTCTTCGCACTTTATAAACATTTTTTATTACTCCTGGCTTTATGACTTGTTTGGATATCTTTTATTCAAACATCATATATACACCTCGTATACTTTCCAACAAAATGTGGTCCTTTTCATTCAAAAGAATGTCGCATAGGCAAGGACATTCATTGTTTTTTCCAAAAGAGCGATAAGATTCGATAATGCTGATGTTGGGATGATATGATGATACGCTTTGATTTATTATTACACCCACACATATACAATATTCATGAATTATATGATGTAAACAATCATTTACTTTTCCGCATTGAAAGCTTCTCTGACCTGGATGGAAATTGGGATTTGCTCGTTGCAAAATTCGCCTACTCATAAAAAGGCAACTTTGCACTTGGTTACTGTCCAATCAGGGTAGCAAGACCTATCGAGGAATTCGGCCTTTGCGAGATACCAAAATTTTTTAACGATAAACGTTTGCTTGAGCGCATAACAGCTTATAACTATGCGAGAATAAGATAAAGTATTTGAAGACAATTTACTCCGTCGCAAGCTCCACTGCGTTAAACAGCAAGAGGAATAGGGTTCGCTTCAAAATTAAGTCATATAAAGTATACATGCCAGAATTTTTCATCAAAAACTAAAACTATTTATTTGTGAGAAAACTTTTTGTTTTTCAACATACGTTCTCCTTTTATATACGAATCAGGAACTCCCTTTCATTGTTCTTACTTTGAGTAAAGGTACGTTAATCAAAAGAAGAAAACGCTAAGAAAGCAAAGATCTCGACAGTATTTCTGCGCCACGCAAATCCCTGCCTGCTGCTTTCTCTTTTGCCGCTCTTAATAAGACTTAACTCAGTTGAAAAATTTAAATATAAATGAATTTAATCTAAAATTTAAACAGAAGTATGCCACAGTGGAATAAATCTATAAAAGATTGTTGATGAATCTTACAAGATACAAGGACAAGGAATTCTTCAACATTTTTAGGGAGCAAGGAGATAAGAGCCTCTATAATGACCTTCAACTTAACGTCATCGGTTGTATTTTTTCAATCTCTTCCCCTGAGAATGTCGAGAAATACTTTTTATTCAACTCTTCAATTCCCTCATCTCATCATTTTTTAAAAATTGAGACATGAACGTGCTTATCTAGAGATAGAAGTTTTAAAACTTACGGTAACAACCCAGAGAACCAGCATATTCCCGATCAGTGCAGCAACAGATATTCCTCCGTAGAGTAGAGACAACAGGACAATAATGGAGAGAGGAACGTTATACAGCTCATCCACCGAGCCGGATGAGTAGTCACCCATCATTGTCATATTCTTCCCATCTTCATTATACAGCATCTCAATCTCCTCCGCTGAAAGATTGTACTTGTGAAGTTCCCGGAGAAAGGACTGGTAATGGCTACTATGAGTTGCATTTGTCATTTGGAATGGAAACAGCAAGTGTTGTCCTCCCCTCCCTTTATCAACTTCAGAATGCAGAGATGTTGGGGTTGATGATAGTGATATCACCGTTGAGTCGTTGACTGGGTCGTAGAGATATCCACTAAGGATGTTATCATCCTCGTCCTTTTCCCAATTTAATACTTCCATGTTTTACAGGAAAATAGCACAATATAACGGGAGAACAGTACTTTAGTTTTTGACACGAAAATGGCTACTTTACGCACTTAATCATCCTTTCACGTGAGTTTTTACACCCTTTCACTATATAAGACCAATATAAACAATGTCCAGGGCAAAGTCTCACATTGACCCATAAATAAGTAAGCAAAAAATCTATATATGTTTAACTGTATACAGTAGACAGTTATGCTGACAGCTAGGAGCGTTGAGTATTATGGACTTCCTCTCAAAACCATCTCTCAATAGAGACTGACGCTGGAGAAAGCTTTGCTCCCGACCATAATAGTTGAGTCAAAGCCAAACCACATACATTGAGTAGCAACAGCAGCAAGCAGTACTCCATTACATATGAAGCTCTTTTTCACGAATATAGAATGTAATATAATGTAATCCAAAGCCAACACGAGCAAACAAAGTTATTCATGCTGAAAGACAAGGAATAGAAGCAATCTATAAATCAAATGCCCATTTTTGCTTTCACTCGCTATAGTCTCTCATATATCTGCACTATAAGTTGGGATTAAAGGAGTGCAGTGAACATTGTAGTATCTGCTAAGTGTCACCTGGAATGTGTACTTTCACTTCTTTGTAATCCCTATTGATCTGACGATGAGTGAGTAAGGAGGACAATGGTTTAGGAGATGATGTGTGCATCCGTCGCTGGTCTCCTGAGACACATTTTGCGAATCCTTTGTCAATCGTTGCACAACTCAAATTAAATACCTAACAAGTAGTGTTAGTCTGTATTTGGACAGTACCGATTTCATTTTCAAGGACGAATAATATTAGTCTAGGCAGTCTTTGATAAAAGACCACCAAATGCGATTGTCAACGTTCTGAAGCTTGGGCTCAATGATAACTGAAATGACAAAAGGAGCAGGAACAAAAGTTCATGACATATAGCTGCAAATAGGTGCGTTTGTTTCTAAGCTTTTTTAACTACTGTTTTATTCATATATCCTTCAAAATTCTCAATCACATTTTGCAAAACAAGATACATAATATCCATTGGGGAAAGCCACTTAGTTTGAAAAAATTAGGTGCGGTACGTCATGCATTTATTCGATCATACACTGTACCGCAAATGCCCTACTCCTCCGCATGTCACATTGAAGGTGGAAAGTGGTTTGAGTGTAAGCATGAGTGAAAAGCACAAACTTTCAAATGAAATTACCTGATCAGTCCTACTTCAAGCCTGTATACACTGTTGATGAATGTACTTTCTAAAATAACCTTTTCAAAATACTTTTCATGCTTTGACTTGGCGAGAATGAGAAAATTGAATTAAATTAAATGCATTTTGAAGGTTTTGGTTTTCTCAGAAGTATTTAGCTTTGGTTTTGAGCCAGACTTCATCTGTAACTAGAAATTTGTAGCTGTTTCATTTAGATTGGGTACATACAGTACTAATCTTTGAACCAGTCTAGAAGAATGCAAATATTATGATGAACCATATTTACCTCTTAAATCAAATCGTTCACAAATATATATGTTATTTACTCTCCACCTTCATGGTTGAGCCTTTATTGTACTCAATACTTTTGGAAAATTCTGTGACTTGACTGTCGCGTTAAAATCCTATGTAAATAGATTACATCAAAATGCGGATTAACCTGTAAAATAAACTGTTTGTATCCCTTTCTGTTATTTGGAATGACTTACTTATCGTCAGTAGGATTTTCCTAATGCAACCTACACACATCCTACAACTACAATTTTTAGTTTACTTAAGTGAAAGCTACCAATGTTTGCATGCATATGTCACACACAAGTGAATCTTACTTGCTAAGTTTATCTTAACGCTTTCATTCATCTTAGTACACGTCTGCCATTTCTAAAGCAATGTCAGAACAAATGGAAGTTAAATCTCTTTCATGTTTACTTGCATACAAGTAAAACCGACATCCCTAATTGAAGGTCATTTTTATACTGACATGTAACAACTCGTGACGTGCGCTTCAATTTTTGCTAGCTTGAAAGCTGATGATATTGGCTAGCGCCAAACCACATCCCATAAGCTTATATAGTATCAAAAAGATACAAAAGGATAAACAGACACAGTATTTTGAAAATATGCAAGTGTCTATTGGGAATATTGTATGCGTTTCAATTTTAATAGGTTTTGCAACAATGGCTTTGCATAACTTTTCACTGTGTGGCTTTACTGCAGCATTTTAATATTCTGCCATTTAGTGGGAACAATTCGGCTTCATCATTCATATCCATCCGCAACCTCTAAAAACTCTCTGCATAGAATTGCATAGTTTTATCAGAATTTGTTTATTCGGTTGTCCAAAACCACAAGGTTCTCTGCATTTTCATCGTCAGTGATTACCATACAATACATAAATAAATGCAGTCGAATAAACAAGTCAAAACCAGAGGATGCACCACTGTCGAACTTATATAATAATATTGTAAATAATGAATGAAGCCCCAAAATTTTGGTTTAACGACCGGAATGAAATCAGTTTTAATAAATTCTGTTTTCCAAGCGTCAGAGCAAAACTATGTATTAGTAAAGAGCTTAACAGATTCTCACTACTCCCCATCTACTCACTACACAGGTTCAACTTCTGTTTCAGTCTCTTTATAGTTTAACTGCATTTAGCAACGGTAATACAACCCTAGTATTTGAGATGCTTTTACTGTCAATATTGCGGAGTGTCCACAAACAATGTGAAGATTATACAGAGCCAAGCCACCAACCGCGATAGGAAACAAATAAAACCATTTAAACTGCTAACGACTCAAACTTGCCTTTTACTTGCTGTCACTTTCACTCGACATAAGTTACAAATTCCGAGTGGGATACGGAAGATAAAACACATCAAAGAAATAATTCCAGCATGAAATCCGATTGTGAAAATGACACACTAATCTTGTATTGAGCCCATGCCGTCAATATCAAAGGGAACAATGATGGAATGAGCTTTAGTTTTCCTTTCTCTTTATTCAAACCGTTAAAAGCAGCCTCTTTCTGTCTCCTTTTCTTCTGTAGTTTGCATATTGTACACTCCAAACTAGCTAAACTTTATTACATTGTGTCAAGATAAAGCCTAGGAGCTAGAAGTGCACTTTTGTTATTGTTTCATAACTTTTCATATTCATGGGCATCTGCACAAACAACCGTAAGTATAGGACAATGTAAATGTAGTTCAGAAAGATATTAGTTATTACTAATAACTAAATAAACTACGGTGTTTTGTTTGTATTTCATTTTCCAAACTGTTGATGTTATTCCATCCGCAGTTGTAAACGTAGTTTTCTCATTTCCCTAATTTCTCCAAGCTTCTTTTGTTTCATTTTGCCTGAAATCATTCAGAAAATATAGTACCATCTTCAATTAGCGTTCTTGATTTCACCCTATTGTCCATGATTTCATTTCAAAGTTAACAACCTATACAACCTTGGATTCGCTTCAGGGTACCTTTCATTTTGCAAAAAAAAAGTATTTTATTCTCTGTGAAATGTCTAGAAATGTGAAAAACTACAAAGGTATCACAAAAGAGAGGGCATGTGTATTTCAGTTCTCCCTTTCATGTTGTTTTATGCTTCTTTGCAAATAAAAACAAATAGTTTGGTTCCTTTTGTCTATCAAATAATGATAGTTCAGTAGACCTTTGAGCTTCCGCTTTAGTTTTCAAACAATTATGTTTCCTGTTTAAACGGTAGCATTATCACCACTTCAGGTAAATTAAGCATTTGTTTAACCAAGTGGTACGGCATGTGGTTGTGTGGGTCTCTGTTGTTTCTGTTCCTGATACCATTCTTATTAAAACAACACAACGCTGCCATTCACATCCTGTTCTTCACCAATTTACAATGTAAAATGTGGCGACAAGTACTTCCGCAAGAGGTTCTTTTAACATCCATAGTAGCCCAAAGAAATTTTTACATACTCTATGTAGTAGCCACATAAAATGCATTTGGGACACTTTGTGATATGCAAATGAAAGCAGTTAGTTGGGTTTCCATGTTCTTTATTGTCCATAAGCTCTGCCCATTGTACTTTAACAGAATATCATCGAAAAACATCTTTACGTGATTTTGATCACTGCGTAAAAATTGATCGTACGAGTACGCGACCCGATGACTGTTTTGGGAAGATTCCAAAACGTTCCTTAACTGCTAATGTGCTAGTAACATACTGTAATTGAGTGTTAAAGTGATACTGCATCAACATTCTGCACAAATTCTTTGTGATAGCAAGCAATGTACAACCAATGTACCCTTCTGTACAATGTTGGAATGTCCATTTTAAGAGATTCTGTAGGCGTGAATGCGGATGGCGCAGTGAAAATATGTGATGCAATAAATTCTGAGCGTTTTCTGAAATGTCCTCTCGTTTTTCATATTTTTCACTTCAAATAACAAATTTAATATTGTCATTCCATTGCTGAAACTAATGTGTGAAGAAGCAAGCCTCCTTTGTGACTTTTGCTATAAAATGGGTTTCATCTAAGCTTCTTTTTGTGCTAGAATTTGTACTTGCAGGCTTGCTTTCTCTAGTCAGATTCTTGATTTTGCATGAATAAATTGAAAAGAGTGAATGCTACAACACACAACTTTCATAAGACCTCATTTGCATGTACTTACGCTCATTGCACAAACAAACAATTTTTAAAATGAAGTTCAAACCGGCGTGAATAAACTTTTATAAATTTTCCTGCGTATTTTACACGAATCCAGTAAAACCGTAATGATTTTTCTACAAACCATCTTCATGTGAGAAGTCTGTTAAAAAGTGTTTCTGCGAAAACCTTTGAGTGTCAAATTATATGTTTCTGACACTGAAAGGTACTGAGAAGGCAAAGCCCAGTAAATTACAGTTATCGTTCTTTCGTTCACCACCTTGAATTGAAAATTTCGTATGAATCATGCTCAATTATAAGTACAAAACACTTAAAATAAAAGTGATACCATGTGCTAGCTCGATTTCATATTATATCATCAAGTTCACAAGGAATTCGAAAGCACACGAGCAAAAAAGTGAATTAAGTTAACTTTGTCAGCATTTTTTGCAGGCTTTCCTATTATACTACGTTTCAAATCAAGTCTGCAGTATTTTCTACTTTTATTTACCATAGTCATTGTGATTTTTATTTAGTATCGTCAACACTGTATCGACATGATCATAAAAGCGAATTATATAACGATAGCGTAATGGGTTTGTAATGAAGTACGGGTTTTTCCATAGAATCTCTTTCATACATCATGAGTCGCCGTCGGCGTGTGTGTTTGTGGAATTGGATTGTAAAGATTCTATATGACATAATGCACGAAAAAGAGGATATGTGCATAAATATGATTGATAAAAAACAGCTTTTGTAGCTTGCATTTCTATGTGTTTCTCAACAGAACTTTCTTCATAACTCTTAGGTAGTAATTTCACCACTGTTGCATCATTCTCAAACAAAAATGGTGAAATTCTACCTATCCAAATATTGTTTTTCTTTGGAAGAAAGCCCCTTTGCTTTTGTTTTATAAAGCTAAAATTGAAAGGAGTTCACGTAAAAATGCGCTTTCAGGTGCTTCCGCCATACTTCCAAAGTCAATTCAATTACTGTTCCATCTATCCAGTAGACTATAAGTTTCATAAGAGCTGGTTACGACACGACACGCTTCAAATGAGAATAGACCGAGACCGGGTTCCGGTTACAAAAGTCAATCAAATGTTTTAGTTTCATGGTGCCTTTGTCACCCAAACTTGGAAACAAAAATACACTGAAGAATGATTGGAAAAATAAATGTTATACCAATATCAAATGTCTTGAACGATCAACCTTCAAATCGAGTTGATTACAACTGGATATGCTTCATACACGCAAAAAGTTTTTCGGCCGAAGCAACAGACGATACTTCTGATCGTGCTCTGAGTTGACCAGTTTCCGATCCTATTACTTTTGATATTTGACATTTGCACACATATACTGGGCATATAAAATGGCTTTATATGTACGCACACGTGTACATACTTACAAAGATGCTTAAAGCGACTCTATGCACGTCCCGTGCCCAGTTTAGCAACGTGATTGGAGTCCCAGATGAACCAATTTTGTCTGCTAGTTTGGCTTGCGTGTAGCAAGTTCCTGTTCATATTTCAACACAAACGAAAGTTACGCTAAAAGAAGTCTGTATTTATTGATATGAGTTTATTTTCATGGAAAATCCAATATTTGATTGAATGAGCAACAAGAAATAAGAAACCGTAGAAAAGCTAATTAAAAATGTGAATCAGGAGACGGCCGTACAAAGTTGCACATGAAAAGAACCTAGTTAATTCAATTAGCTGATTAATTAATTTTCTAAAAAATAATTAAAACAAATGATTTTGCAGAAACCATATTGCTCATTTCCAACATCGAAAAACTTTGGCATTGGTCCAGAAAAGAAATACAAAAGCCTGAAACGACTTCATATCACCCACGTCATCAGGTGGACTGCAAAAAGTCAATTATTTAGATGCTACACATTTTAATTACGTACTACTACGAATTTTGTCTGGATCTGCATCTAAGTCCAAGTTCTTATAACTTTCTCCCGTGAACGTTTTAAGCCACTCTGTTAAGCTCCTGTTGGAAACGTGTACTAAGAATTAACCCTTCACAAAATGATGGAAGGTTTTCAGCAAGCTCATGATAAATCCTTCACTCCAATCCAAATCCAACTGAATTCTTTCAGCTTATGTTACCCTACAATGTTTGAGGAATAACCTGAACATTATGGAAATGGAGTGCTTTAACAGGAATCGCTACAAAGAAAGAACACGGTTTCAGAAAAGCCTACATTACTTCTGTCACGCCTGGCATTCGTCCTTATCAAATTCGAGGACGTTGTCTGGATTCGTCAGCTCAATGTTAAATGTTTCCTCATCGAATCCACACTTCACATTTAGCCTTTCGCCAGATTGTCATTCTGACGT
This sequence comes from Orchesella cincta, assembly GCA_001718145.1. Classification (NCBI taxonomy): domain Eukaryota; kingdom Metazoa; phylum Arthropoda; class Collembola; order Entomobryomorpha; family Orchesellidae; genus Orchesella; species Orchesella cincta. The sequence continues at coordinate 62,272 of LJIJ01000630.1, read as the reverse complement.
TCCGCAAGGCAGGAATTTGGATGAAATTTCGAAATTCACTTTCCCTTTTCATCTGGTTCTCAATCAATTAGGTATGTAAACTAATATGGATCTCCTTTCCTAAAAATATGTCACATAAACTTTCAACTTGTCCCAATCTTTATCACAGGATAGAGGAGACATTTTAAATCTGTCAAGCAGTTGTGGATTTTTGATAGAGACAAATCTCATCCCGTTTTCTGCATTCAACCATAAGAACAAAAGTCAATTTTAATAGAAGCACTTTAGAACTCGCATCAAATCAAGTTACATCAAGCCATTCTGTCATCCATGAAATGAAGTAGTGAAACATCAGCTTGTTTCTACCTATTATACGGCTGCATTTTATTTGTTTTTTGGAACTAATGTCAAGAAAGGAAAAGTTCAAGGAAAATCTATAATGCTACATATATGTACTTTACGGTTTTGGTTTGTCTAAAAGAGAAAAGACTTGATTGTACTGGTTTCCTTTTCCATTTTCGACATGTCCTATACGGGAGAACTTGTTTGATTGATCTGGAATCTGGAACACTAAAAGCTTCCTTTTAAAACGATGTCTATCATGCCAACTTTTAGGAATGTTTACCACTTGTTAGCTAACTGGAGTTTGTGACGGAAATCTCATGACGCCGCCGTCATTAAGGATTCGTTCACTAGAAACTAGAACAAACAAACCAGCTTGGTTGTTAAAAGCAAGGAGAGTGCCACAAACCTCTTTGTTCTAAGTTGCTTGATGAAGCGAGGAAAGTCTTATCTTACAAATTTTTAATAACTTCTCAGAAGCGTACGTGTCTCTGTCCACGCAGCTGCCTAATGAAATGCTAAATATGCATCTTTTTCTGCATCCTCGGAGAAAGTTGCTGCGTTGGCCTTTAAGAAATTCGGCAGAACAATAAAGTTGTGTCAAACTGCGGATAAACATGTTACACAGAAAAGTATAAATATTTGTCGTTGCACAAGAGTTTAATACAACGAACCTTTTAGGTATTATAAGTATAAGTACTCACTTATTGGTAGAACCGAGAAACCCTTAGGAAAATGGGGTTCTGTGAATGCATACTGCAAAAACATTCAGCTCGGTTTTCCAGTAATGGAGTGGCTGAAAGTTTTACATTTTTAAGTTGAAGTTGAATGCTTTGAGGACCTTTCTTCGAAAGTTTGTAAACTTTGTTGTATTTTGCTATTATTGACACTCGCATTTGCATTAGAACTCTCATATATGTTTGCTTACTATCTTGGCGAATTCGTTTGGAATTACCTAAATGGATTTTTAAGCTGATACAATTGTGACAGATTCCTGGCGTCACCGAAAATCGATTTGGATTACTGAGTTGGTGTCTAAATATAGTTGTATATACACATAGAGTCCCTATAAAGAGAGATTAGCAATGCGCCTACATAAAGATGTATCATCATCATAAGGTAGAAATGCGATAACAAAAGAGTTGTATACACAAAGGAAAATGGAAGTTGAATAGGTTTGGAGAATTATTGCCGGTACCTCCTGCACTTGCGTCCCAACTACTTAAATTTGCAGACGAAAGAAAGCTGCTGAGTACAGAGTATTTGTATGGAATTATCCCATGAATGCTTTGCAAAGAACACAGGTTGAAGAAAGTGCTGACATGTGTTGTTTGTAGTTTCAGTAGTTCTTTGCGTCTCAAATATACACAACCAAGGTGTAACAAGATGCTTGGTAAAAACATGGTTCTGGAGTTAGATTTTGTAAAGACGATAGAAACTCTTGTAACAACACAACTTTGTCCCGAGACTTATAAATTATCTGATACAGCGAAACCAAAGAGTTATGCAATGCATTCTGTTTTGTAGTTTTTGTTGGAAAGAAGAAAATACTATAATTGGTATAACCTTATGGGAGCTTGGGAGTACAGAGCAGGCGAATATTGCTAAAACGGATGCCTTGAGATTGCACACTTTCTCCAGAGTACAGTCTTTGTATTTTGTGCATACATGAGGTAGATGCTGAGTTGGGATGTTGAAAAATGAACAGATGTATTGACTTTGGGATATAGTCGATCATTAATATTGTTTTCTAATTTGAACTTAATTTTGCAAGATTTCAAAACGAAAGTTCTTAATTATCATCTATATAACAGACTATAATGATCTTAGCAATTATTATTCTTTTTGCCTAGTTGCGTAATTATGCTAGAACCACTTGAAATAAATTCAGAATAATATCTATGCATATTATGCTTATATCATATTCTTTAGTCGTTTTTAATAAGCAATGACCATCTCCGAAAATATCACGCAGCGCGTTTCTTTGTAAATGTACGAAAACTCAAGTTGAGTGGGTGGGAAATCCTTTGAGAAAATTATTATACCAAAAATGCTCAGCTTGCCTTTGGGGTATTTATATCAAATCCGTCCAAAATAACCATCTCTCAGCCTATCTTTCTACATGATACTCTACAACCCTACTTGACTAATTAGTGAAATTCCGAGTTGTTAACAGTGGAATGCCTTGACCTGGGCCTTCCCTTTCACTATTCCGATTCGACGTGGGTAAACAGTCTAAACAATTTTTCTCAAATTCTCAGTACTCCCCACTGCCAGTCTAGCATAAGGACATCACTAATTATATGAGTTTTGATGTAATAATGCTGTAACGTCTGCCTGTCATAAATTAAAATACCACAAACGAACGCTTTATTTGAGCACGTGTCAAATATTTGCCTTGGATTTTATCACGTCGACATGCAGACGTGTCTTATTTGATTTTTGAATTAAAGTGGATGCTTCATGCTTCCGTAGAACCATTTCCAAAAAACCGCATTCGTATGTTGACACTATACGCGTCACTTAAAGATATTTTTGATTTAACACACTTTCATCAGATCAAGATCATTAATACCATCACAAGTAGACAGGACTGTTTCTGAACCATGATAGAAGTTTTGATGTAAATCAAAGAAAAAGGATCAACCTTGCATTTCCATCATCATTCATACACGTACCTTAATTCAATGAAGTTATTCCGTATTTTGATTTCAATATGCCACAAAACCATGCTCTACGCTACGGAATGCCTAACCTGATTACTTCAGAAAATGCTCTGGCTCCTCATTACTTAGCTCCCTCAAATTTAATTTCACATCTTCTCAAGCAGACTAGGAGGAAACTGATAGGGATAATGTGAAAGTTTTCCCTTTGAAAACAAAACAACGATCTTGTCGCCTTTCAAAAGGAAAACTTTCTATCTTTAGCGAAAGTAATCTTACAAACACAAATACGTACGTATGTCTATTTTTACACACTTATATGTGTATTCTCTTCTCTGCGTTTTAGCGTGTTTGTAGAATTCTAGTTGGTTCATAATGTACACAAATGTACCTATAGAATACACATGCACGTTTTTAATTCATGTCCCCCATTATTTTCTGCTCATTCATGTTTTAATTAAATGGAGTTTTGCTGTTGAGTTATATCACATCTTACCATACAGAAACTTTTTCGTAGGTCAATTGCTTATTATGTACAGAAGTATAGCATACGATCAGGTTACATATAAGTGTAAGGAGGAAAAATGTTATGTAAAATATGTTGCTCAAGCTCAGATGAACTCCAGTTAGGAGCAAAAGAAGCAAAAACATATCGTGTTTTTCTCTCCGTTTTCCAAGTCTTGTCTTTATAAAACCAGAAACATGGTAAGTAAAGAATGGAGGGAAATGGTTATGAAGACGTTGCATTACATTTGCTGATAGTTGGGACCTTGGCTATCTAAATTATAGAGTCATTACGTCAGTTTGCATGTAAATTATTTGAATTTATTTTTCATGAACTTAACACATCGTGACTTTCATGTTACTTCCTTGCTCCTGCTACACGTACAACTACTTTTAAAAAACCAAGATGCAATGAGCCCTAGTAATGGGTGGTAGAATTTTCACAAGCATTATAGCAGAGAATAATATTTTTTGACTTCGGTCACTTGGTTTCAATAACATGAAATCACTTATACAGATCTATACAGTAACGGAAACCAATGCAATATTGGCTTTTCTGTGTAACATCTAATTATTCATTTTCTTCTAATTCAATTAATCTTAATTCAAGGACCAGATTTGGAAACCAATACGAATAATGGAAAAGTTTCTAGGATGTAAAACTAAGACGCTTGGAGAGGAGTCAAGCAGAGCGTTTCATGTTTAATGAAGTAGCCTTACAAAGTTACAAACACAAATGATTTTCACATATTATACTGTATGCATTTATATTGTTCAGTGTCACCTACTCTAAAACAGTGTTAATGTATTTACTTAATAGCAACTATCTTATGACGTAGGCTGCAACTCATATTGGATAATGGAACTTCCATAGTATGAAATACTGTCTTCTTTTTCTTACTTTTACTCAAGTCAGTTCATAATTACAGTTTGCGTAAGTGTACGAAGATTTTATAGATGATGTAAGAATTAAGTGGCAAGAAGATTTACTTAGCTTAGCACCCCGTTTCAGGGTCCTTCCGAGATTCATTGTTTTTGTTGTCCTAGTTCTAGCTATTGAAGAAATTGTAGTTTGGGTTTTATGCATTTCTGAAGGTTGCAAAATGATCGAATTGCAGATACAGCTATTTGAATTTATTTCCTTTTACAATATGGGTTGCAACTGCGTAGCTTCACATACACTCGTTTCTGTACATACATTGTGAAACATGGAAAGCAAAAGTACACTGAAAATGAATGGGATCGTGCTGCTCTACGTTCACTGCTAATTAAGATCTTGGCTTCCTAAATTATTATGTCGTTAGCGTCCATTTCATTTAAATTATTAGAGTTTTCTCTTGGTACAGTTAAAACATTATTCAAACATAATACCACGCCCTTGCTGTCTTCATTATTACCCAAAAGTCATTAGGGACACGAATGAATTATGCTCACTTTTTAAGAAAAACATGTAGGTGTATCATTGAATGCTTCTCTATTCATACATAATATATCAATATAATATGAAACTTTCGTATCCCCGTTCTAGCCAAGTTGCAACTATAAAAACAAGGTTGCATACCATGATTAGTTTACTGGACTTTGCAAACTACAGGATGGAGGAAGGATTGTTTCCGTTTGGTTAATATAAACTTTTTATGGCCTTTGCTTAAGTATTCAATTAATTCATAACCGTAAAATAGCGAAAAGCCGAACTGTTATTAACAACCCATTCGCTTACAAATTATGTGGGCTTCGTGAGCATATGAAAACATATGCTGAATTCATATATGACTTACTAATGACAAGCTACATGCCCTTGCTGTTAGCAAGAATCTAAAAAACAAGGGATCATGTGTATTAGTATTAAACAAGTTAATAGTAATTATAAATTATGAATACACAGGTTAATTGTATTTCATTTTTACAGATAATTCAAATCCATTAAATTAATATTACTAGAATGATATTTATTACTTTTTGGGAAAGATAATTCATAGTGAAAACGTTTTTGATTTTGGTTGAAAAATAAAAATGAGTTTAGTTTAACATTTTAACATACATATTTCGCGGTTCCTTTCTCCCACTTTCTCCGTCTGCAGATCTGCTCACCAGCAAAGGTTTTACATGTTGATCATGATGAAGAAGATCCTGCTGATGATGAGACTCACATTAACTTCAACGTGGTCCATATCATATCAGAGCACGCTAGAAACGTGATTTAATTATTATTCCCATGTATCAAACTTATTAACGTTAGGTACCAGCAGGTATTAATTAATTATTAATGAGAAATTCTTATAAACAATACACGTGACAGTGCGGTTAGTTGAAAGATCTGCATCACAGAATATGCGAATATTGTACTATAGTTCTTTATGACGCAATCTGCCGTGTTTCATACTTTAATACTTGCTGAATTTTCATTAGCTTAATTTTCTTCGGATAGTGGAGGAAACAGTTATACAACGACTGATCGTGACCTTCAGTCCAGTCCATCAAAGTGAGCGAATCTGAATGTATGAGAATATGAGCTGCAAAGTACCTTCGATGGTTTTGTTGTTACAAGTTGTAACTTACAACCACAATATTTCCCATGCCGTTAGTTCAGATTTTGCATGGTGGACTTCCACTAAAGCTGATTACAATTCAGCGCCTCAACCTTATTAATTAGTTTCGTTCAATACTATTTATCCATGCACCCTTTTAATCCTACTGCCGCTCTATCATTTCCAAAAAAAACACTTTTAATTGAGTAGGTACTAGTTCTCATTTTCAGCTGCTCATCTAAAAAACCACACGGGCACGGGTTAAAAAATTGTGACCGCATCAGGAATCGAACCTGAGGCTCTCGCTTTCAAGGCAAGGCAGTTGAACGATGCGAAGATAATGCGCGCGCAGTGAGGGTTTCAAGCGGCGCCGCTATCTAAGAAATCCAAATGCACTTGCTAACCAGGCGAGCGTCATACCACTAGACCACACGGTCACGTTATTACAGTGCACATAATTTTCCATACCTATTTCATCAATTTTGACTCTTTTCTTAAATATAATTGAAATGAGGTTATAATAATTTCTATATGTCAAATGTTGAGGTTCTAGTGATGCATTGGCCTTGGTTTAGGATAATAGAAGTTGACAGAAAAGTTTTATAATGGGTTTCGCAGTTTGTAGTGGTTGTCAGTTCTTTGTCATATTGTGGCCGTTACAAAAAAGCTCGTCACTTGCTTTAGCAGCATTACATCTGTACGATGTGATTATTAATTACATAAACTTCTAGTTGCGCTCTTATTGACAAGCAAAAAGCTTCAATATTATGTTGTAATTGAGATTACATCCTTAAACTCGTTCCACTTTGCTGGAAGTTTTGCAACTTTCCCCGTATGACTTTGCTCAAGCTGCAGATGCAAATGCAGTACGATTTTGCTACTGAAACAAACTATAAATCTATAGTTTCAAGAGTAGATGCTTTGCCGCATTTGCAATTTAATACTATAGTCGGCTTAAGCATAAATAAGCCCAGTGTTGCTGCAACTGCAAAGAACTAATTTCAAAGTTGCACAATTAAAAGTACTATAGTTTGTACTTGACTCGTGAAATTATGTACATACGTAATTTGGGAAATGTGCAGTTACTCCAAAGTTCAAGCAGGAGATAGATCATAGATGTTCCCTCACTCATTTTATATTTGCAGTATACTACGTACGTTGAATCGCCACCCAAAACCCTGAGGACACTCTGGTGTCTGGTCTAATCGAATGAAGTAGAATGTACAATGAGCCAAACTTGAAAACTAGTCTCTGGATCCTCAATTTGTTTACTCTGAAGGGTTTTGTTTTGTACTTTCTGTCTATAATGTTACATATTATACACGAGCAATTGAGAACGGCTTCAGAAATAAATATATGCATTATAATCCACTTCACAATGAAAAATTCGACTGGCCCTTGACTGAACTAAGCTTTTTTAGCGAAAGAAAGGTAAGAGTTCATTAAAATATACAAAAATCTGAAGAAAGCTTATATTACAGCTACCGCAAAGTAGTACAAAGAAAGGTATACTGAATATAAGAATTAGAATGTCAGACTTTGGCCAACTATAAATCTACGTCTCTAGCCTTTCAATGAAGTCACTGGAGCGTATCGTTGAATTGAAGAATCCAATTAGGCTCTCTCTTCTCCACCCCACCCACGAACTGCTCATTAGTTTCATTGAATCCCTATCCATATCAAGCCAATGAGTTGCAACAATATAAATAAGCTGATCACTACAACTAAAATTCTAGTAGTATTTTATATTGAAATAAATACAAAAGACGATTAGGGTTTCTCGCACCCAAAACATAAATACCGAAATCCTGTCCTACTACGTTGCAGCTAGAGGATTTCGAATTTCTCTTGGGAATTCGTTTCAAAGTGTCTAAAAGGAAAGTTCAACTGGCGAAAAGTTCTTGGAGAGCTGCTAATGGATGCTTCCACCTACTTCCAACATTCAACTTAAACAACCACGGACAGGAGAAAAAATAAAAAGTTTTTTTCTTCTTAAAATCCCAAAGGGAAAGCATGCATATTATATCAGGAAGACATGCTGGTAATTCTTCACGTGTTCAAGAAAAATACGTCAGAATACCGCTTTCACCTATAGTTTTTTACGCATTCGAGCAAACACACGCTCCATGTTTGTTGTCTGTCGCGTTCCAAACATTTCATAGAATCTTGAACCCCTTTGGGACTGTCAAACGAGTCAGCTTCCGTCTCAGCGGAAAATAAGAAAGTAAAGTTAAGTGAAAGCGACAGGAAGCGTGTGTGGGTGATAAAACAAGTGATGCGGAATAGGATGGGTAAAAAATCAAATCATTCACAGCGACTGGAAGAATGCTCAGGTACCTACGATGTACGTTTATAGTATTAATTTATTATTGCTTTATTTCCTATACCGTTATTTTGTACGATTAACAACAAGTCACATTTTTAGAAGTATAAAATTAATGCACCGCTTTTTTATTACTCATATCGATTCCAAGCCTTCTTTATTAAATAACATAACCTCACTCCTTTTAAAGACTATATCCTTTCTCCGAAACCAGGATGGCCATGACACAAGAATATAGTTGAGCTTGGGAAAAATCACAAAAAAGCGTTCCAGCTCGTTCGCCCTTGTGTTAGCATATCTTCCCCAGAGTAGCCAATCAACCTCAAATCGTATTACTTCCAACCCTACAAACTGGTATCGAAATACTTCCCACATGGGTGAAAGCAGGTTTGTTAAGTAAACAGTCAACCGTTTCATATTGGGGTAGACAACTGTAGTATCAAACTTGTTGAAAGCGTCATCAATTGTTTGCTCGTGCAAAAATTCCAGCTCCAACATCTCCAAACAGTTTTTAAAATGGTTGAGTATTCCGCCCAGCTGCAATGTAAAGCGGTAGTAAAATGGATACTTAATGGTACTGACTCCTTCCCTAGGCACCACATACGACTGATCCGGCCAATGAATAATCCTCAGATGTTTGAGAGATGAAGAGCTAATCATTACAAAAATTTCCTCTCCAATCAGCTCGCAAATGGTGTAATAGGTGCATTCCAATTTTGTCAACTGGGAACCATAAGCTTGAAAGAGGGATTTGAAGAATGGAGCCTGAAACTGTTTCTGTTCAGATGTCAAATTATCAGCAGGATACGGCATGTACAGCTCTGTGAGCTGAGAGCAAGCAGGAAACTGGGCTAGAGGAAGTGGACCATTGTAAAACCAATTTTTGAGACCCCTCAAGGAATAATAATAATCATTTGGTTTGTCCTTATTTATCCTATCTTCCCACCGCTCTTCCAAACCATTGTCCCCATTCCATAAACCCGTCATGCTCATATCTAGCGTTTGGATTTTAGGAAGATATATCAGCACATCAGGCAGCTCATCGGCTAGTCGGCGAACCGTACAATTTCCAAAGTTGACGTCAGCAACTTCCACAAAGTGGCCGAATTGAGCTAATAGCTCGAGAAATGCGGGGTACGCTCCGGGGGTAAGTATTTCCACTTCGATGCGTTTTCCAATAAAAGGATTGGAGCTGGGGTTTGATGACTTGAAATGAGTAAGAAAATTAGAGACTATTTGCGCGTTCGAGAATCTGTAAGGGAATGACCATTCCCATTTCCACCATTGATGCTTGCTTGGAGCGAGGAGTGTGGCGTCTATCGCCAGCTTCAGATGATGAGATGTTCGACGACCATTATTCGGACAGCGGTAATGAGGCCCTGAATCAACACAGCAGAAAAGATATAAAAGAGATCTTAAAAATTTTCAAAACTTAATACGGTATCATCTTTTATACGTGTAGGGGGAATTTTTATAAAACGTTTCTTAATATTCAACGTAGTTCACTGACAATGGCTTAACATACCATGGATAACCTGGATTTTTTGAATTTCAACATAAAATTGAAAAGAGAGGAGGTCTGCCTTAAAGTCTCAATATCGAATGGCTCATTTATATAAGACTGTAAAATTGTGTCGATCCAAACGTCCTGGTTTTATTTTATTCATATTGGTTAAATTTCTACTACAAGTAGGTCATTCCTTCAATTATTGGTACATAGTACATACTTTAAACATTTATAGAATTAAAATTTCTTACTTGCAACTCTGCCGTGAAATAGTCATACAATGATGCCTCTGAGTTCGTGCTGTCTTCAACAATAGCTTCAGACTGACTGACTGCAGCCGGCATTTCGTTTCTCTCTTTTGAATCACGTTCCATCATGCTCACTGACAAATTATTAGAAAACTCGATTGAGAGCAAAACTTTACAGTTCATAATTTTATGGCATGTATTGTGGTCATTGCTTTACTTTGCTAAGTGGTAAACTAGTAACCAATGCGACTCCAGTTGGGTTTTTTATAAAGAAACACATCATATTTTATAGACTTCAGTTTATACGATTTGCTATAAGACTAATTTTCATACATTATTTTGTACTGACGACAAAACGATTCTCAAACAGAGATATTTCTTTGTTCTCAAAGCACCCCATAACTCTTTTACTTCTCGTCATATCGTAAATATTCTCGTGCTATTTAGACAATCGTCTACCGTCTACATTTACATAACTATTCCATCTTAAAAAATCATCATTCCAATAAAAATGGTTCGTAAACCCCCCTGCGATTTTGACTTAAGAATGACACCCAAGCGCGTTGTTGATGTCTTCCTTCCAGAATGTGCTTTGGACGATTTGAACGAGGGCGAAACTTTGGAAGACTTAGTAAGAAGGAGAAACTCCTGTTTTTCTGACGGATTTGTGTATGATGACAGCCAAGATCGTATCCACTATAATATAAGAATAATTCCCAGTCCTCAAACGTTGGAATTGGAGCAAGATCTAGCTGAAAAACCAGAGCCTGCAGTTAAACAAGATGGTCCACTCGATACCGATGTTATTATGCCAGATGTAGAAGAACTTGTTGAATTAGTGCAAGATGTTGAAATGAAGGAAAAGGATAACACAATTGCTGATGCTGAAATGGTATCCATTGAAGAGGGTGTCCATGCCACTTGTGATTGTGATCCTGCAGGTGGTAAAAAACAGCGAGTTTCATCACCATCGCCCCCACCACCACCAGAGCCACTGATGAAGCCAGACTCTGCTCCTGAGCTTACTGATGAAATGTTACAGGAGAATCAAGATAAAGTATGATATAAAAATGTTTCATTTTATTCATACTAATGTTGATGGGCTTATTCACTATTACCTGCTGTCCTCAGTTGAATGCAGATAGCTCTAATGAAGTAATTGCTCAAAATGGCCCGAATAAAGTACTTCTGGAGGATTTGGCAACCCTTCGAGGAACCGAGTGGCTTTCAGACCCCGTGGTAGATAACTACCTTCATCTCATCCGGCAGAGAAGCACTATTGAAGGTCAGAGGAAAATATACTCCTTCTACTCCACTTTCTACAGCCTTCTTTCCAGCGCCAAGGGTCTGGACAAAACTACGGATACAACAGATCATGATATTTTCGTGTACGAGCTGATTTTCTTCCCAGTGTGTGTAGGCCACCACTGGCGACTCATTACTGTGGAACCTCGAAAGAAAGTTATAAGCGCATACAATTCAAGCACCGATTTCAAAGATTTACAGATCTGTAAGAACATTCAACGTTTCATGGTGTCCGAGGAAAAAAAGCAAACAAAACTACGAGGTGAAGGTGACGCTAGTAGTGATGCAGTTGAATGGGAGTTAAACTTTGTGAAGGATGTAATAATAACTCTTTATCTTCCCTGCTTTTAAGTAGCTTATAAGTATCATGATTTTAATGTCCCTTCATTCTCTTTAGTTACCTCAACAAAAAAATGGCTCGGACTGTGGAGTCTTCACGCTTCAGTATGCAGAGTATTTATCTCGCAACCAGCCCCAGTTTGACTTTGAGCAGATCCATATGCCGTATTACCGTCAGCGGATTATGTTCGAGATCATTTCATCTCGGCTACTTCTTTAAATAGTTTGATTAACTAGATTTTATTTCATGCAGCTCAGTTATCAATATTATCATGCTTGTTTTCATTTCTGATTTCCTTCGCTGGAAAAATATAAGACGGGGAATTAATAAATTTCATATTGTGTTATGATTATGCAATGACATTTCTAGTATTATGTTTATATGCATTAATACTAATAAAGTTTATTAATTAAATCCTGAAGGAAAAAAAGCTTTTTGTTGCATTGCATTATGATATCCACAATTAGGTTTTTATTATGCCATAATATATTACTTTTTTATTGCAGCTCAGTAAGCAATTAAAATTAAATTACTTGCATAAAAATCTTTTTACATTACAAATATGTGTGCACATTTACCGCAACATGAAGAACGTAGGAAGGGTTAAATGGAATCGCAGACATAACAGTTTTTTATTAAAGCTTTCTTCACAAAACCATACTTCACTGCAGCAATCCTTTCTTGAATATTTCGTACAAGCAAAACCAGAGAAAGTTTTTCTAGCTCACAATGTAGCTATAAGCATAAGCCAACAAACTGTTTGACTTTTACCAGAAAAACCCACACTATTTTCACGTTTACCGGCAAAAACTACCGGACACAGCTCAATATGATATATTATTGAAGGTTTCAACTTATAGTCTTGCGGAAACTTGTATGAAATCAAGGGAAACAGTTTAATTAAATGCGCTTGGTATGGATATAGATTATGATAACAAATGAGTATTATGCTGTTTATTTTCTCTCGTGCTGAACAAACGTGCCTTTTTCCGAGTTTTTGAGAATGGAATATAACTTATTATATAGTTAATTTGAAGTTGCAACTCATGTTAAAAGACAAAGAGGACTGAAAAACTTCAAAAAGTACGCTGGATTATTTAGTCGCCGAGGCAGAAGGTAATGTTTCATTTGAGTAGCCAAGTTTTGTGAAAAGCTTGGTCTTTGAGAAGCAAACAAATTAATGCAAAGTTTGCATTCTTTGTAATTTGTCATGCAACTTAAATCAGCATATTAACTTTCACAAAAGGTTCAGCCATCCTTGTGATATCAATTTCGACTTCCTTTGTTAAAAAGTTGGCAGTGTATTGAACATTTGCGAGTACTTATAAATGTACGTAGTACGTGCTATATATAGTTGCACTTCCTATTGTAAAGCTGCAATGGACCGAACTTGCCTAGCCAGTTCTACGACAAATGCCCTTGATTGCTTCCAACTTTCGCTTTCCTTTTGATGAGATTCGGACTGTGTAAGTTTCCATTGAAATCTGAAACTACGAATGGAACGATCCCTCAACTGCCACATGTAAAAATTTGTTATGCATTACGACTTGTTATTCGTCGTTTGTAGCTAAGTTGAGCATCAATAAAAGCTACTCATCCATTGTAATAGAAATTAAAACTGACTGTTGATTATCAGCATCAAAATATAAAATTCATGCCTATCAAAAAGATAAGATGACAGGGCTTTCAGGAATTTGCTTAAAATATTTTAAATAAGCAAGCTTAACACTGCTAATGGAGAAAGAAGCCATTTTTACCTTAATTTATTTACATAACACCATTTAAAACCGAGTGCCATTTCTTGTCGTACAAACTTTCGTACTTCCTAAACTGAATATGACGTAAAACTTTAAAAACAGGTTGAATTTATCGTTAATGCTTTCCACTTTTAAGCTCCACTTCAATTTCTTTTTTAATATTTAAGTCAATCTTTTAAATAGGTGACAGCATCAGTTGAATAAGCATATTAGTACGTACGCCCACAGGGTCTCATTTTACTCGAATGATGTGTTAACTTTTACTTTAGTTGACGAACTTAAACTATCTCGTCGTTACTTTTTCTTCGTACCAAATGACCGAGTACAAGTCGCTAACTTAAGGAGCTTAAATTAAAAAAAGAGTATAGAGTGGATTATGATCCGCTTTGCCTATAATAGGATTTGATACAGCGTACAGGTAAAAATAACCGCCTTTTTCATTCATCATAACGAACTTTACTGTTACACTTGAGTAAAGTATCTTGCTACAATAAACGGAGTATTTATTGTTAAAAATTGGAAACGCAAGGAACGTTTTAGATCCATTTAGACTTACTTTAGTATCTCTATAGACTTATCCGTACCCTTTCACGTTTCTAAATTCATGAAGACCAAACAAAGTGAAAATACATTTTTTATCTTGTAAAACTGAACGTCCTACTGCATTGCAGTTTCTGGTATAGTAAAAAGTATGTATAAACTATGCCATGGAAGATGGCATCGCAGTCACTTCGGAAAATTTGCGTTCACTTTCTCGTCTACACTTTCTGTTCGTTACCAATGTCTTAACTGTACCTGCCCTCCTCGTTATTCGAGCTCTGTTTACGCTGTTATATGTTAATATTATAATAATTTAATTGGACAGTTTGTTCCGTACTATGCTATGCGTTGCCACTGTGCCATCGTCTATATTGTGATTTTTCTTACCTGATGCACATTTTGACCCTAGTGAGCCGGAAGATGTTATTTTGAATATAAAAATAGAATTTCTTCTTACCCCATTAGCAGGCACGATGAAGTTGAAACAGTATAGAAAGTATACAAACAAAAGAACTGGATCCTCCGCTTCAGTACCTTCTAAATTCATCATGGTTTGATTTAATTAATTTTTTCCAGTCCAAAAAAGAAAGCTTACTATTTCCGTCTAATTTGTTCAGTCCAACTATGTAATTCAACAAGTGAGCTTGAAAATTTTAATGAAAGTTTGTATAAATGAAAGGCCAGTAGACCAACAACCTTAGTAAAAAAAATTAGGGTTTATTGGTAGTCACATACAATGTCCCTACTGTGTTCATTTAATTCAAAACTTTTAAGATAATGCTTGTCCATTGAACTTATATTAAGTCTTTTCCTCTACATGTGAAGGAAAACGGAAACTACGAATTTATACAGTAAATAAGATTCATTTATGTGACTAAGCTTATGCATTATGTCAGCCAAACGGGCAAGGAAAATCTGTTGATTGTGCGAAACCAATATGTATATGTACATACATACCTTTTTGCTAGCATAATATTGGACCGTTTCACACTTGCAGGTAACATTGTGGAAATCTTTGGCCTTCACTTTTCGGAATATTATGCCAAAGAGGGCAAGTGCAAAACGTGCAGCCGAGGAGGAAAATCTATAGAATTATGTTGCTGGCTTCATTTGGTTAGTTAACGGTCTGAGCTACGTTTATTTTGGATCAAGTAGCAGTTTAAAGTAAATTTTACTAAAAAAATTTCCAAAAGTTTGAATTCTGTCTTTACTTAGCTAAACCACTAAACAAGTTTTCACTTTACTACCTTTGTATCTATTGATCTGTTATCGTCCCCGTGCAGAAGTACATACATGCAGCAATTTGGACAAACAAGATTCCAAAGACTGCTCAGCTTTACTTACTCCGCATATTTTGGTTGTGCTACAACTTCAACATAATTTGGATTCATCTTCTGCAAGAAAATTGTGACTAAATAAAAGCATTTGTCTAATTGTGTGAAAATTTACAAGGTGCTCCATAGGTTCTGTTTATATTCACCGTTCAGTTTGAAGCTTAAATATTAAGAATTGCATATATTGTGTATTGCACTTCAAAGCCAAGTGTGTTAGTGCGATAAAGTTTGTTTGATATTCTTATGCAACATGACGCATGTAACTCAAACTTGCAAATAAATCGAAAGTAAATTATTGTGCATAGCAAGCTGCGAAATTACAGTACTTTCAAGTTGTTTGGATAAGCCTAGGTAAGAAGCTGTTGTATGTTATGTCCGGTTATTATTACGTCAGCCTTTTTATCATTGGATCTACTTATAAGTTTCCATAATACGTACAGAGTAGAATTTATTTGAGATGCTTAACTTAACTTAACATTCTGTTTGATTTTAAATAATGTCGAATATGTCGATAGCTTGATAGTTCAATATAACCAAACCATGACAGTAACATACGAATTTTCGGTTGTAAAACGCATAGTATACGGATATTTGGATCGATTTACCATATCGC
Source organism: Orchesella cincta (assembly GCA_001718145.1). NCBI lineage: Eukaryota > Metazoa > Arthropoda > Collembola > Entomobryomorpha > Orchesellidae > Orchesella > Orchesella cincta. The sequence goes on along the minus strand of LJIJ01000630.1, from coordinate 46,289 downwards.
AATATATACTTCATTCTAACGTTGATAGTATAGTTGCGATTGTTAGTGTGAAAGTACTCGTACATACTTTTAGACAGAGGTCCTATTATTACGTCAACTCCTTCTCCATTTAAAACCACCTCTTGCTACAACCTATTCTGTCAGACGTCTAAAAAGGACTTGTAATAAAGTGAATAAAACATGAATCTACAAAACTTTCTTTATACTTGAAAAACTTTTTGAAAAAATTTGCTGAACATTTTATGGCGTCTTAACAGAAAATCTTTGAGATTTTTCTTTATTTTTTTATACGCAAATACGCTAGCAGGTAGAAACTTTTCCACCAGAAATGAAAAAAAAACTCTACAGCAGATTATACAAGTACAATATTTTTAAAGCACACTCCACATTGTGATTTTACGAGATAACGAGGATAATAATTATCTTTGCATAAACTGCGGAACAAAACGTATACTTCAAGAACTTTTTTCAATGTCGCTTTAAAGACTAGTACTCGCTATTCGACAGACTTTCTCTAGGCACACAAAAATATCGGAATATTTGAAGCTTAGCACGGCATTCCAGTAACCAAATCCAATTTGATTTATTGTATATCATATATAATAGGTGGTATTTTTAAATAGGAAATTTCCTGGAAAAATATATGTAATATGAACGTACTAGTACAAAAACTTCCGTCCTGTGAGTACTTATCCTATTGGAAAAGAAGCCAAAGCATGTGTAGCTTTTTACCATGCAATATACAATACCATCAAAAATATACGTTTTGTGTACATTAAATACTTACAATCCTAAATTTTCCAAGAACTCTACTACGGATTCTACGATGGCTGAAGTTTCTTTCACTTTCTTTTGACATTGAGAACTCCATTCTAGCCTACTTGTTACTCGTGCTTAGTAAGTAAACCGACAATGAGGTATAAAAAATCCCTTCCATTAAATGAAAACGGGAGATTTTAAGTGGTTGAATGGAAGATACACCTTCGGATGTCTGGTTTGGGAAGAAATGGGAGTGATTCTTCTTGAATGTTTTTGTTGATGGGTTCTGAATTTTATGGCAATCAATTTTATGGCTAGACTCTTCAATAAGCCTTGTAATTCCTAACACAAATGAAGTGCTTGGTTGTGCAGTTCCTGTCTTCTGCTCTTCTACGGAAAATATAAAAATATGACCTTCATTCTCATCCGAACATTATTTACGTATTATGGACTGAAGCGAATAATTTATTTCTGATCCAAAACCTAAATCAGTTTGCTTTATTGTTGTTTTTATTAGCGTACAAAGTCCTCTTTAGAAACTCACATTGTCGGTATATCTGCGTTACAGAGTGGGTTGCAACAGCAGCCAAAGTATGCAAAAAGATGTTGCAAACATCACAGTCTAGTTCAAGTTGGAAAATTCAGGGCACTTTGATCCAGTCACGGTGCACTTCCAGCACTGCACAGAGCAATGTTTCACCGCTCATTCTTCACACTCACATAGTTTTGATTGTTTTTGTAGTGGTTGTGGTAGAAAAGCGTATTTTTAGTGCATTTCCATCTTCCATTGCTGCAAGTACTCACTATCTCTTCCAGACTCGCCTTGTAAATATTTCAACATACTTCAATTATTCAGTACATAGCGTAAGTTATTAAGCCATTTTGGTACTTGGTTTGAGTTGTGCTATCTGCACTGCCTTTCCAGTGCAGTACTTTAAGAAAATAAAACGTTGATTGTACACATAATAAGTAGGATGTAGGAGAAAGAAAGAATGGTTTGCAAAATGAGATCAACAGGCTTTCATGTCCAAGCTGAGCTCCTGGCTCAGATTCATGCTATGTGAATGGACCGATAGAGTATCGTAACTATCGTAAGTATAGGCCTTATAGGTGAAAAAACATTTTATTATTCTATGCTTTTATTTCATTATAATTGTCTTAATAGTATTGAAAATTGGAAGAAAACAAGTGTGGTATATGGAGAACCTTTTACACTGGAAGGGAGCAGATGAGTTTGTGTTTTATAACTTTCCAGACATTCTCTGGAGCAGTAGCCGGTATCGCATTTTACACACTTCTCTATTCTCAAATTGACATTCTGGAAGCTTGCTGAAAGTGAATGAATTTGCAAAGTACACTGAATGGCGGATATTATATTATATTTTGCGGCAGCACAACGATGGAATGTTGACTTGTTCCTAATGCATTTCTTGTCCATTGTGTAAATGCCTTTGACTCGTCATTCCGTAATTTCAATCTGTTTACGGTAATCAATTCCAAATAGATGGTTCTTTGCTTTGCAAAACAGTTTTTTTCATGGATTACTGTACACCACTTAGAAGTGCATTCATGAATACAAGCAGCAACAACATCCATCATATTTATCAGCTATGTAAATATTGAAACTTTGAGAATGTGGCTTAGCATATGAGCTTTCTGTGTACCCAGTTTATGCTGTCAAAATCACGAGCCGCGTGATTTATGGACGGAATCTAATACATGTTTGTTGTGTAGTTGTGTAATGTTACAAGAAGAGAAAGCTGTTCGCATTATCCTTTGAGAAAATCCACAAAGTAGACGATTACATTAACAAAGCGAGCAGTCTTGTGGTGAACAGGTTTCTTTGGTGTGACTGGAGGAGTTCAACAAACATTTTATAATGAGATATTTATGCGCATCCAATTATCCAAGTAATTTTGCTTATCCCACCAACCAGCCAACGCAATCCGCAAATCAATAATGCGGAACAGAACATGGAAGCTTTTCAAGCGTCTGAAAACCACTGAATTCTCTTGCCAAGCAAGCGGTGTTGTAATATTTAAGTGATAGCTACTGGTACTCAAGACCAAATGCCAATTTAGCATGGTTGAAAAACTGTTACATTTACATCTAAGCGTGTGGGCGTGGTAAGGAAAGATTGTTGTGCATCTCTAATTGAAGGCTGATAGATGCTTGGGTAAACAGGTTGAAAATTCAGGGAACCAGGGGGCTCTTGAATTTTTGATTCAGGGTAGAAACAAGCAATTACTAAATTAATTAATTCAATAATATTAAAGCAATAAGCACCAAACGCATTATTGCATGCTTTTATGTAAAATTTAATTAGAGGAGAATTAAAAGTTGGTTTACGTTTCAAAAATTTAATTAGTTTTGTTTGGCACAAGAATATAATTAGAAGTTAGGATAAAACATAGTTTCCACTTCAGTAACTCAATAAGTCTTACGAGGCTATATCTAAAACATATAGAAATTATTTTAATAACCCACTTCTTCTCCCTTTTCAAATAATAATATTCTTTAAGGAATTTTTGGTGGTCCAGCGGCTCCAATTTGCAATCCACTTCAAAACCGAACTGTTTGCATCAAGATCACTGATCCTGCTTTGCATGTTAATAGATCCGCTTTATTACAGAAACTATAGCACATATAATAATTCAACCTTGACTTAGTTATTATAATATTTTTCCTCAATTTGTGTGCAAACATCCTGTTTCACAGGGATTACTTAACGTTTTGTCATTTTTCATTCCGCAAGAAAGGCTGGCAAGAGAGTTTCTGCTCAACCATTCAATGGGTGCTTTGGGAAATTACAGAGTAAGATTTCATTTCAGTTAGTGCTAGCAGATAAGCTCTCCATTCGTGCTTTTCCACAATCTCAACAAAACATCATAGCATATTACTATATTATCCAAAAAGATACATTAGTACACAACTATACAGCTCCCGCAAAAATTGCCTATGCATTGAAAATATTAACCAACGCCTTGCGGCTTGCAGAATATATTTATAAATAGTTCGGAGGCGTCATATTACCCAGCCAGGGAATCGTATTTCTTGTAGGCACAAAGCATAGAAGGTCAGTCGTTCATCAAATTATGTCACTCACCTCCTCATGAACGAAAATCCGTTTCTATCCGATAAAGCTTGATTGCCTATTTGTTAGCTGCAGTTCTTAGAAATTTCTCAATCTTTTGTCAAGCCCCTTCCAATTTCCTAGATTTTGGCTGCGCCTCCAGGAAAGATTACTTTTTAAACAGATAAACTCGAGATAGGCATGTCATACCGTAACCCTTTTATCCAATTCGTTCCAAAATATATATCTACCGGGTTTACTTAAGCAAACAACAGGAAAAATCTGAAGGATACATAAGTCCGTAACATTGAGCTTAAGGTGATTTTGCGGATTGTGTGTAACGAAGAGTGAAAGCTAAAAATTTCTTTCAACTTTGTCCTACAATCTTCGTACAGTCATGTTGTCTAGCTAATCAAATGTGGGATTTGAGCCTACCACTTCATCCTGGATTGAAAACAGTATGTTATATATATTAATGAGATTATATATGTATAGCTGCACTTTATTACATGCCTTCCTGTCTGAAGCCTGGGGGGTATACAAACACACGTGGATGAGTTTAGTATTACTTATTAATAGAAAAATGCATAGAATACTTAGACCGTAAGTAATAAGCTCATTTCCATTCACTTATTGATTTACCCAAAACAACAAAAATTCCATCTCATTCTTTCTCTCATCCTCGTTGTCTGACATTTAAATGCAAACCGCATCTATCGTTTCACTTTGCCATGCAAATGCACTTAAGGAATGATGACACCACATCACACTTACCGGGAGAGCATAACATCTTGCTGCTACACTCTACAATAACCACCATCATATTAAAGATTCAATGCCAGTGTCACAGTCACGTCGCAATGGTACGCTGTAGGTGAACATTTTGCTGAAGCATGTTTACTGTAATATTAATGATATAAAAGTTCAAGGTTGATTTTGATGCACCTGATAAACATATAGTTGTAAGTCGTACTTGCATTTAAATTGGTGCATACAGGACCATGACCAGCATTTGCTATCCAACAATACTGTTTTCATGTTAAGGCTGCAATAAAAGTAAAACTGGGACTAATAAATTCCTTACATTAGAGTAAGCGCAGTCATTTAGCTTGAGCATCACAATAACGCTTCTCAAACGTGTAGCTTTCTACCACATGGAAGTGTGTATCTACAAAACTGGAAGGCCCAACACTGCTGCTAAACTATATGTAAATGGTATTTAAGGATGGAGAAAGTAATGTAGTTTGGAGATTTGGAGAACAGCGTCTCACATTTCTAAATGGTTTGTGAATGTAAACTAGGCTAGGCAAGGGTTTTAAATGCTTTGTTCACAATAATTGTCCAAACACAAAACAGCATGCTACTAATAGCTGCTATTTGCAACACTTAAAATTATATATGCAAATTTTAATGAGTGTAATGTGTCTGTTGTGTAATGCAGAAATTTTTTTGTAGAAATCCTTTCCTAGGAAAATGAACCAGATTCTCACGTTCTGAGAAACTCTTCATGTCCCCATTACTAGTTGTTTTCACTCCTGCAACAAATTTCAGCAGCTGCTGCATTATTGAGAATGAGATGCGGTGAGCATGATAAAACTGTGTCACGCTGGGAGCACGAAATGTTTTCCTGCTTATCCAAAGAGTTTAAATTGAAGTTCTGTACCGGCAAAACTTTTGTGTCAAAGATATTATCTAGATCTTTCTCAATTATCAAAAAATTGTGTTATAATAATCGCATCATTTTATAAGGAACCTATCTTCTACTACCTGGAGGACACTACCTGGAATGGTAGTTGCCTTGCATGCAAACTTTTTTGACGTAAAAAATATGGATAGTCTAACCAGCTAACGTATATTACGAAATCTGATTCTATTCAAACTATTGTGGCGCGTGCTTTCAGCTTCATTTGGATTTAGATTTAGTTGAGTAAACAGATATTTAATAAGACCATTCCTAGAAAAATAAATTGTTGTGTTATAGCTTGTATTAGAACATGACTTCCGATTTGCAAACTTAGAATTGTGAATAAAAATGTATTTTGTATAGTAAAAGGATGAAATTCAATCGAAACCTAAAACCTTCTCCGCATTATTTCACTGTCCTAGTTTTTCAACATCGAATTTCGTATTATATTATTATAAAAAGTCTCATTTCCTGCTGTAAATGTATGCTAGCATAATACATTATGCAATATTAAGAATTTCACTTGAAGATTAAATAAGGATCTCGTGAGATGTAAGCTCTTAATTTCTGGGAAAAGTAAAGACTCGATTTCCGAATTCAGTCAGTTGGATTTATTAAAGCGTGCAACAAATCATAGTCCTGTTTTGCGTAATATAATATGAAAGCTAACACGGTGAAACCTAATATTTGGGAGTAAGGGGAAATGGACTTTGCAATATCCTCGATTACATCACGTTATAAAATAACGTGTTTGAGAAAACAAACAAAGGAACATACGTTCTCGATAAAAAGTTCAGTTTCCATTCGTTAAATTAAATTTTAGTTCCAGTGCATAATGACAGTATTGAATATATAGTAGTATACTGTCTTTCCATGTGGCATCAGGAATTTTCAGGGGCAATGGGAGAAAATCCAGAGTAAAGTACAGGTTAAAGTCCATGTTACGTAAAGCAATGCTGACAATACTTTTTTCTTTGACTCGCGTTAATAATGACGCAAATGGTACTAACTTCAAGGTTTTAACAATAGGCAAATAATTGATGAGCATCCTACACACTCTTAATGAGGTCTAGAAAGCGAGATCAAGTTACAGTTTGCTTTTGTTTTAATTGCTCTAATAAATATTTGATCAAACTGTATTTTCGTGCAAACACTGTCTAGCATATTTTAGATCCCTTTAAAATGAAAAGTGACAAATAAATTGAAATCTGCTTAGCACTCTTAACCCAAGTTTCTCGTATGATCCCACGTCACAATTAAATCATCAGCTCATGATTTTTTAAATTAGCTATGTAATTACATCAAACACTAGATCTTTACTTTGTGTTAATTCTTACTTTTCCGCATTCACTTTATACTTTCACAGCATATTTGAAATCCAACAAAAATTGATGAATTGAGTAATTGACATGGGTGTTGGATGGCATGAATGAGGTATCCTTTTCCAATACGTATACCAAACAAATGAAAATTTCAAAATCCGTATTAGGAAAAATAATAACTTTCTACGCCTCGTTACCACCGAACTGTGCATCAAAGTTGTTAAAACCTTGGTGGCTACAAGTTTGATATTGAAAGTGAGTTAGTCAGTTTTTCTTTGGACCTCCATCATCGTCGTGAGCATGTCATAATCATAAGTTGAGGCTGTAATCAAGTTTTGAAGCCCAGTTTCCATTAGGTCAGCTCTTGCGATTGTCTCTTTTAACTTACCTTTACATCATCAACATACGTTCATCTTCAAAGTTCAAAGCTGTTCTTTTGTTGAGTCAGCGTGTCAGCGCATTTATGCACACATTATGTAGATGTAAATATTTGACTAACATGTCTACACTTCATATTTAGTAGTTTTATAGTATGAGAAGTTTTCCTTCTTTTCATCACCGTGTTGGACCACATGTTTTGTTTTAAATAAGTTAAGAAAGCTGACGTGTATGTACCCATAACAAGATCGTAATCGCCACATCTCTCATGAATGCACCCGACTGAGGAAAACTAATTATGAAAGTAGCTAGCTCATTACAAGGAAACTTTAAAGATGAGTTTCAATAAGGTTAATTTTGCTTGCAATTGCAAATTGCTAATAATGCCGGGGTTTCATATAGGAAAACGAAAATTTTGCAGCAAGTGAAATACTAAATCACGCTGATTTATGAGATTTTACAAACAATGTAATGAAAAGTTTCCTTGCAGCTAATCAGCTATTATCAAGTTCATTTACATAGTTTTTACGACACTTCGAAAGTGTACTAAAACTGAAATTTGGTCCTACAAGTTCTAAAAGTGTTTATTTGTTGGCAATGGGATAATGGATTGTTGTGAAGAAGGTTGCAACTACACGCAGTACACAATTTAGGCAAGATGAGTAGACTAAAACCCAAATCCATTCTCAGAACTTCTCCCAGTAAAATAGAATGCTGAGCTGCATGAAATTGCCGTATAGTTGTAGAATCGGTTTTAAAAGTAGTTAAAGTCACTCAAACTGCAAATTTAAATTAAACAAAAGGGGTTGACCTTCCTTCCTTTTAGGACGATTCAAGCAATTCCTTTTGTTCCTGGAAGCTTTGCTGAAATTATAGTGAAAGTGAAAATCCGGCACTAATCTTCTGTTATTATGACAAAGGGGTAAACTTTTGCATTTATGAGTCGTTTTGATGTGATAAATCTCCAAACTTCCATACTTTTTGCGTGTGATTAACATAAAAAGGGAAGAAAGTGCATCCAAAATTCCTTTCTTGAGCAGCAACACAGACCAATAAGCCGGACCAAGCCAAAATTATGATACTACTGCAATGCTCATCATTTCAATATCAACTTTCAGTTTTAGCGTTTGTGCAAGTAGAAGTAAGAATGCTTCTTTGTTCACGTTAGTTTGATTTAATTAAATTTAAAAAAGACTTTAAAAACACTAATCAAAATTTTCTCCATTGTTCTTTCTCTTTTCTAATCAATGTTAAAGGTAAAATTCATTTAAAACACCCACTGTAAAGATATATTTAAAAGTTATCAGATAGTTTAGTGCGTTGTTAAAATATAAAGAAGCTGAAAAAATTACCAAATAAAACTTTTGAAATCATTAATGCTTGGATGAGGTGGCTCATAAAGAAGTAGAGAAACAAAAGCAACAAAGATGGCATCTTCATTTATTTGAAAGTTACAGTCTGTTCATTCGATTTCGAATGCTGAGATGAAGTGCGTTATTTATGCAGATCTTTATCGTAAGCGACCATATTCTGGTCTAGTTTATATCATACGATCAAGTGCGATGGTGTGTGTCATCCCTGCTCTGAGAAAATTTCATTTATTCATTTGATTTTATTACTTGTTTTATTACTTTCTCCAGTGTCTCTTTATCGACACATCTTACCATTACTCAACAACTGTGCACTTTATATGACAATAAATAATTGAGCGTGGGATTCTGCACGATGAAAGTTTGGTTCTGTAGTCTAGACATTTCCCCCTCCTTTTTACATCAACCTAATTTAAATTGGTTCAGTAATTATTGAGATTGGATGGATCCACTCTAAAGTTTTCTTTTGTGCTGTTAACTATAACAAATCAAGGGTTTGTAATTAGATCAGTGTTCCTGCGTATGAATGATGTATATTATACATATTTAAACAAACGCCTAATTCTTCAACATTCCATATACATGTTTGCTGAAGCTACGTGTAGGCGTATATAGACTACAGTCTACCAAAGTTAACTTGATGTGTGCACAATCCTACTCTATCACTTCAGCTCAATAGACATTGCTGTTGTGAAAGATAAATCAAACATCCAAAAAACTGTTTGCGTTTTGCGATTACGAACTGCAAATATTCGATTGTTTGTTCTTGATCTGCAGGCATAAACGTAATGCGTATTGACAAGAATTTTTTTAAATGTCACTATTTGTTCAAGACCCATGATATATCAGGGACTATAGTCTAGTCTGGGCTGTGCAAATAAATAGGGTAATTCAGTTTTCAGTGACGCATGGAAATTTATATCAACATTGCTCTTACTATCGTGTATTTATTTCATGAAGAATTCAAGGAGTTAGATTGCTTCAATGTAAATAATAATAACATAATGCAACAATGCCTCTAAAACAATATATTTTATTTGTTTTAGATTAGATTTGACAGTGTAAATATAATTGAGTGCTTGTTTATCTTTCTACTTCAGTTAAACAGATCATAAGTATATGCTGCTTTTTTTAAACTGAGCATATTATATGACTGGATTGCAAAATATTCAATTTGACGTGGATGAGAAATTTTAATGTTTGTGTCTTGTCGAAACAATCTCGAAATCCACATGTGCATGATAGCATTAGTATGTTCAAGTATGTTACCAATGTGTCCTGCTATGAAGCAATTCTTTGAAATACAAATGCACTTTAAAAGATTTTTCGAAATCACGAGTGGATTGTACACATTTGAAACGGTAATGCAATCCAATCATCGGGTTGCTAATTCTTTTGAGTTTGATCCTAAAATCCCCCATTCAAAAACATAAGAATGCTTATGCCCGATGAGAATGCGTTTGTTTATTATGCCAGGCTTTTTGACAAATACGAGCTTAAGCAATAACTTTATAGGCCGAAATGGGAAGCACTTTGTTTCTGCCTTTTCGTGGTTTTGCATAACTTCATGCAAAACTTACTATTACGTATAAAATAATAAATATTTATGAATAAATAGGCATACTTCCTGTTCTCTCATGTTCCGGTTTTACTGTGACTTTGGGCTTTAGCCCACAACGGAAAGTATGCAGGTTTTGGCTTTCTTTCACTCTTCAATAATCAGAACTGTTAGTTTTGTAACAGGAATTCGGATGCTGAGGTTAACATGGTTAACTTTTTGGTAGCCCGCTGCAAACAAATCAACTCAGAGTAAATCATTTAAAATTGATAATAAGATATATTTATAGTAGCATCCAAGCACAGGAAAGAGTTTAACGTTTAAATTAGGTAGCCTGAACCCCAGCATAGAAATAAAAGCATTAACCTCGCTCACCAAAACTTAAGCACATTCGTTATAATTTTACCTCGAAGGGAGTGTAAAGTTTCATGATTTAGACAAGCCTTTACGATCTGCAGCATGTCAAAAATTTTACTTGCAACAAATCTGGTGGGTTTAGCGATGTCACTGTAAATCCGCCATTCAAACTCAAAGTTCAAGCATTACTTTCTAATAATGGCTGTCATTACCGGAAAGGAGGGTTATTACACACTGATATTAAATAGTGGAATGGGAAAAGTTATCATTTCATCCTTCTTCGACTTTCTTTAATCGAATACTCATGCAAATGGCCGGTTCTGCTCATTTCGTGGAGTTTCAGAAGCCAATATGCTTGCACTACTTCCCACTAACTGTAAGGTCATTTTCTTGGTGCAGCTGCTTCACTTTTAGCAAAAGTAAAAGATTGAAGGGAAAAAAGATTATGACCAGTTTCATAAGTGGTTCAATGTGTTTAGTTTAGTGATTCAATGTGATCAATATTACTAACCGTATTCTGCATATTTCAGCTTGCAACAGTCATTGAAACATCGTGTTCTTCATACGTCATCCCTGTGCAGTTCCCATTATTTCAGCGCGATTCCCAAACTGCTCTGGTGATTCTTTTCCGTTCCATTTCCATACAATTACGCCACGGACAAGGTTGGATCGTGTGGTAAGCTTGAATAGAAGTATGGAAAACGCAGATAAGAGTGAAATGTGAAAGAGACGAGTGGACGTGGAAGGAATTTTTCATAGAATGATTTTTCTTTAAAAAATAGTCACGTGGACTTCAAATTTTGAAGTTTATTGACCTGGTCATATAAATCCTTCTTATTTGCATACATTCACTTCGACATAAATGGATGGTGGCTCGTGTGCAAAGCTGTGTCAGCTTGAAATGCCAAGCAAACTTGTAAATGCGCTATGGAAGGTAGGATAGCGTTTACATAAAATATGCATCCTCAGTATCAGCTCATGCAACATTAAGCAAATTCTAAAAGTCACTATTCATTCTTGAACCAGAGTAATCCACTGACTGATGCATGCATACACAAGTTATGAAATGTCAGAAGGCATCATGGAAGATATTAAGGCATGAACTATGATTGTTAAGTATAATTTGTGGTCGTCTCATTTCAAGTAATTTACGGTGCTGCTATTTTGCTCGTTATGTAAATAAAATTTGGGAGGTAGTGTTCCTTTCTAATAACTTTTATATTTCAATTATGGAAAATGAAAACTTGTTTGAAATCTCAAATTTAATTTCATTTGGGTTGAAGTTTGCGCCAGCCCACGCAGTAATCTATTTATATCCCTTATGATCCGGGCACAACAAAATAGTTATGATACGAAGAGTATGGTTAAGATTCCTTTAAAAATTTAAAAATTAATTTTGACGGTTAACGTGGGCGGAAATAATGAAGCGGGTGCTTACCAACTAACGTTGGTTGATTGCAGTTTCAGTACGATTACTGAACACTTACTATTTAATGCTCAAAAATTGTTTTTCGTGCCTCTTGATTTAGTTATGTCGAGTGTTATTCTGATGAGAAAATACAATTTCTTATTGTGTAACTTTTTCGAGTCCTGAAAGGAAAATTTAAAAAATATATGGAAAACGGTTCAGAATTTTTAATTAAAATTTTCTGCTTGCTTTGCTTTCTCCCATTTCTTTCGTCGTGTTTAACTTTTTTTTATGAAAGCCATCGAATTTCTTTCCCTAAAACAACGGGTTTTATTAACGTAAAGGGAATATTGCGTTGAATAAAACGGCAGCCAACACGATACATAAAAAATGTTTTCCATCCAAAACCATGCATGCAATCAGCAGCGTTAAAACCATTATGCTTTCCAACTTTTGACATAACCCCCATTATTCCCCGTAATTAGCAATAATACCCCACGAAATGCTTGTTTATGAATAGACGACAACTACTTAAGAGATCAAATGGGAGCATTCAGGTTAAAATTGGAATCAGTCGTGACTTGGCATTCACTTCTTGAACTTAAGTACACAATACCACACCATTTCGCCATTTCACCATCTCCATTCAATAAAGTAATCAATGTGAAATACAATGCAAATACAGCACAAAAGTCGAGAGAAAAGGCTCCAAAAACTTTCAAGTTGTGTTCAAGCAAGCTTCCAAAGAAATAAATTAGTTTGTTGTGGGACAGCATAATTGCCACTGCCACCACTGCAAATTCACACAACACAAACAAACAAGAAGGAAAAGAAATGCATGGGTGAACGAAGGTCTTAGAAATTAGACAAAGGTTGAAAGACAATTCAGCTTTTAATTCCTTGGAAGGGTTTCCTTCGTTCCAGTTCGTATTCAATACATGTTAGCATGAACTCACCATGCGAAAACCATGCAGTTGATCAGTGTAAATGTCACCTATTCTCGCTCGAATTAGCTCTTCCATTCAATAAAATTTGACAGGCAATTAGGCGCTGCTTTGCCTTCCAAGTATTTTCACTCCACATTTTTTATGCACTACATTGCATGTTGAATGCCGGAATTCTTTTACCTTTCTTCGTGCGCCGCTTGGTTATTCTGTGTTGTTACAAAAAAGCATTCCATTCGTGTCAAACCAAGGCTATAGGCAAGCGGATGGATGGATAATTGTTGAATCACAAAAGGATTAATGTGGAGCGGGTGAAAGAAAGGTGAAATCTATTAAAGGGAGCTATTGTTCAGCTTAGCTTGTCATATTTCACTGCCAATACCGTGGCTATTGTATCATCTAAAAAATATGATCGAACGACTTGTCACGACCCGAATTCGGAGGAATCAAAAGTAACAGATATCTATTTAGTCTTGGCAAATGCCTCACGAGAAAAATCTGAGGATGCGTTCATCGTTGAACGTTTGAATGAATGGCATTTTTATCCAATGTTTGTAGGAAAGAATAATAAAACAACATGTGAGCTTGAAATGTATATATTACGGCAGCCTTTCATTTCTCGAGTTTCATTCAGCTTGAGACATGACGTAAAAAAGCTGCTGGTAAGATGAGTAATGATCATGAAAGTTGAGATTTTCAGTGGAATCGTACATCATTAAGCCTTTGTGCGTGAGCTGTATGAAAACTGATTCTTTTGATAATATTTTTGTTTGCAAAAAAGAGTTTTAAGAATACCTCGACTTATTTATAATTGCGCAGTCCTTTTTGTTGTAACTAGTAATTCCTTTAAAATTACAAAATTTAATGGAAAAGTAGGTCAAGAATTTAAATCACACATCTTGAGTACTGAAACAGTGGCGCAACTTAATTCGCTCTTTACTACCTTGCAGAATTTACAAAAGTTTTTTCACAATATGGAGCAAGAGATAGAGGAACGACCTTGACCAAGTTCATTAAAAACTGCAATAAATTCACAACTTAACACACTTTATTGCTTAGCTTTTCACGCGTTAGGTAGATAATACCTACCGACCACGGGCATTATTATCACCCAGGCCTGGGTTGGACTTGTCTGACTGTAGCCCTTTTGCAAAATTTATTTCCTTTCGAGTTCGAGCAGCAGGCAGGATTATAACAATGATTAAATTAAACTCCTTCCGTAATGTAGTCACTGGACTCGAACAACCTCGTTAATTATGAGCCAGGTGGCACTTTGAGGCAATTTACGTAATTGCAAAGTAAATTAGAACGACCTTCTCAAAGATTTTCTGCAACACTTTCATTCTTGTTTTCCAACTCGAGATGATAAAGGGTTAGTCATTGGCATTGACTCTGACATTTTATGACTGTTGATGAGTCTCCATAGACAGATTAGCTGAAACAGTACTTTTCTAAGCGGTGCTGTTGAGATAAACAAGAGCAAGACGTGTCTGAGTTGTAAGAGAAAGCGAGACCATTCCGTTATTCACACAGTTTCTGAAACCTAACGGAACGGGGTACTCCTAAATAACTCGGAAATCGTCGTTTGGTCTATGCTGAGTGAGTGACTTTCTCCTCAAGTTGATTGACTTTAATTTGATTCAAAACCACATTCATTTTATCTCCTTCTCAACTAAGATATATGATTGTCTGGGCTGGTTCCATGAATACATAACCACATCTCACACTTCAGGTACAAGACTCTCGTTCTGGATGATTTTGATGATGCACAAAATCATTGTAAGTGTCACTATCACAATGCGACCTCTTTCATGTTTAGTTTATTGTGTATTGGCATGCATTGCATGGCTGGGTGAAAATAAAACGAATGCTTAACAAAACTATGTAGGGGATATATATAGCTTAAAGGCTGTTTTATGTGCTTGGCACCGCACGTGCTGACGAATGCGCGCAAGAAAAGCCGTACCGTTGTGTGGGCTCCTTCCCAGTCTCCAGTTAGTGGAGCTCAGGCTAGGTTACATAACATTGGAACGTTTAGCTTCCACTTTCACTCTGAAATTCTGAATTGCTCCTTTGCATTATGCTAAAAGGTGTGACTCTCTAAAGAGCAAGGTGTGATAGAAAAATTCAACAAGGGGCGTCTTGAGAACGCTGCTTGAAAACTAACAAAAAACGATCAAACAAGTCAGAGTCGAAGCAAATAGTTGTAAAATACCGAAATATAATAATTTTCATAAGTAATTACATTTCTGTTTGCTCATTTCATATTTTTGTATTCAAATATTTAGCAAGAAACAAACAAGTCAACCGAGAAATACAGAAACAACCGTGCTGTTTTTCTTTCGTCTCAAGTCAATCTAATTTATAAATAATATGGTGAGCATCCTCAAGTGGATTGTGTGAAGTGTAAGAACGTGATTAAATTTATTTAGGCATATCCGCAAGCGTGATAATTTGAGAAAGGGCGACTGATTTAAGTGAAATTTCCTCTTGTGTGAAAATGTATTTTTGGTCAAAAGCTCAACTTGTTTGTGAAAGGCCACAACTCACTCAGGATAGTCAAAGTCCTATTCAAAGGCTGAGCTACTCAACGCACAGTGAAGCCATTCATTTAAAGTTCCATGAAAACTTTTCAACGTTTCTTTGTGAGTTTATGTTAGTGTGTGTAACGATGCTTATCTTCAATCATTCGGCAACAAAGTGAAATAGTGACAAAGTTGGTTCTGCATTCAATCCCTTATCCATCATCATAAAGATAAATATATCATTTATTCACTGCGGTTCCCTATTTATTATCCAAGTGTGAAAGTGGCAATTTGGGATTGTGAATGTGAAAGTGCGTTGTTATCTTCACCATGGCGGATCTAAATTGGGATGATGATGTAGATGCGGATGGTAGCCTACCAAAATATTTTGTGAATGACTCTGGAGGCAGCAGTGTGATCATGTATCACAGCGGAGAACACAACGGTGCCCCTCTTCCACTTTCCACGTTTTCCCCACTCTTCAAAGCAGCACTTGATTACTCAAGTGTTGAAAGAGGAGAGAAGAAGAGGGAATGCTGATGCCAGGGGCAATCAGTGAGAATGAGTCCATTAGCAATTCAACAATAACAATGCTGGAGATTATGAATGGGACCACAAATCTGACAAGGAATGGGGCAAGGGATGAGCTGTATGACGTTCCCGTCTCCATAATTATACTGCTTTCTCTGCTCTACGGTGGGATTTCCCTTATTTCTCTTATTGGGAATATGCTAGTCCTTTGGGTGGTTACGGTGAGTGTGCTTAAATTTTCATAAACACAATGGTTTAAACTCTCATAAAATAAAGTTTTTCCTGGTCCTTTCCTCATAAAATAATCAATTTATGCGACTAGAGCAGAATTTTTCTCGGTTTTAGAGGCTTAGCTTTTCCAAACTTTCTTTCTTCAACGAGATCGTTTAACAAATCAAGTCAGCTCCAATGCGTCTTGTAACAGATATCTTGACGAACTTGAGAAACTAATTAAAACAAAATCCAGAGAAAAGTTTCCAAGACTTTGTCATAAGTGGAGTATACTAACATACTAACCTGTTTGCATGGACAATGGATGTACACCTATTAAATTACGCAGCTAGCTACATATGCAACCAAACCATTGCGTTCCTTTCAGTTTTGGCAGCATATCTCAAGAGACTTATGTCGTTTGGCAGTGCTAACGAGAAAGGAAGTTGAGGATGAGGATGATTAATAACGTATTTGACGAAGGAAGTTGAACTAGACTGAAACTAAAAAAATGTGTCAGATGTTCCCTTCTCTTTTAATTAATGTCTTCTGTCCATAGATATCTTTCTAGGATGTGAATGATGAGACGAATGAAAAAATATGTTGGAAAAGTTGTAGAAACATTGCTTTTTTGTGATGGGTTCATTAATTATTTGTAAACATGCTAAGCTACAATATAAAATTAGTTGATCCTCTTTACTAAGGTCCAAAATAATTACATACGTGGAAATTTCGTCACAAAAATAGAAGTGAAGCCATATACGCTTGAAAGTAGTGTTGTTTAGTTTTACTCTGTCCTTCCTCTAGAGACAAGCTGTTTGTCTCCCTTTCCCCCTCACGGTTACTTTCATCTCGTTACAAAAACACTCTGTACGCACATGTTTTAATACACTTTATGGCTCAAGGAGAGCTTGTCGGAAAAGTAAATCCTGCCAAGATTTATTGAGACTTTGGGATTAGAGCCGAAAAGAGGAGAGCGAGTGTGGAATAAGAGAAAGTAAATGAAGACGAAGTGGCAGAAAGAATTGCTAATGATGTTGATACCGATGTTGAGTTTGAGAGTTGAGTGAGAAATAGCAAGTGGACCTATACTTCCAAATCTCTTCTTTTTTTGCAGAGTTACTTTCTTTGAAAAAAGTCCTATCTTTTTGTATCTCGCTCTTGTTGCATACAAGCTAAACAACTTATTTTATCCTTCATAAGTAATATTGCGCAGAGATAAGATTTTGCTTGATATTGCATTTCGAGTTTCTCCAACTTCAGTTGGTTAATATAATATCCACATCCTCTCTTAATTGGCTCAGAAAGGGCCTGTGTTGATGCAATCTCGTATTTTCATCAAACACACAAACGCTTTATAAAGGAATGACTGGATGCAACTGTTTGGAATAGTAATAAAATTCACACAGTCGTTTATTTCCAGTAAAATACTTTACTTCCTTGGTTGGGGAAAGTGAGATGAGATAGATGATCTATTTAGAACTGCAAAACTTTCTCCGTCTCGTCTTAGAGCATCTTCATGCATCATGCATCCATAAAATTGGTTAAACTTTTTAAAGTTTGCCTGGCAAGCCAGCCAGCTCCCGATTATCTCAAGTTATGTTCCGTAGCTGACTTTGAGTAACAACTTAAAAGCTATTTTGTGACAGAAATGCAATTTCGCTGCAGAGAGAGTAATAATAGTGCACTCTCGTTTAGTTTCTTTATTGTCACAGAAATCGTCTTTGGAAAGCCCACAGATGTTCTTTTAATGTCCAAGGCCGTGTCTCGAGTTAAGTGAGTCGCTCACCCGATATATTGAGCTGAAAGCTTTGTACTGTTGCTAAAAGTTAGAACGATTATGTAGGCAAAAGGGATTCCCATCAGTTCCGGGGGATAAACAATAATAATTACACATGGTTCTTTGGAGAATGAAAGAAGAAAGAAATGACAATATCATCTATATCCCTCTTCAAAATGATGTGTGGTGTGCTTTTGCACAGCGTGTGTCCCAAAATTTTGCCTTCCAATTTCTCTTTCCCTTTGACAAAATTGAGAGGTCTCGAGACTTTCTTCAGTGGGAAAAGAAGAATAAAGAGAAATGATGTGATGTTTATTCTCTTCTTCAACAATAGCCTGGATGGCTCTTTTCTCTAGAAAAAATTATTATTACTTGCTGCACAATAGTAGTAGCAGCTGGGGAATATCTTGAGCCAAAGTGGGACATCCCACTTGTAATAAAATGTATTACAGAGGCTCTCGACAAAAATGAAGACAATCCCCAAAAAATTGTTATTGTTTTTGTGAGATATTTTTAGCCTAGCTGAAGAGGCTGAAGAGAAATATACCGATAAACCATTTTGCCTTGCCATCAACTGCACAAAAACCATTTAATTATAGCATACATGTCTGTCTTCACTTTTGAGCAAGATAGACAAAGCTAGATGAATATTGTTGTACATCATAAAAATTGTTGTTTACATTGATGCTTCCCTGTTCCGATTCCAATCCATTATATTTGCGGAGACAAATGGATGTTGGGAGAAAGGTGAATGTGGGTAAATTTGAGACGATGTTTACTTTCTCAGTGTTTTGTCTCACTTGCGTTTTATAGGATTACAAAAGTACGACAGCGACAACCAGTTAAGATGCTTTTGTTTTGTTTGATACATTTACAGTGATATTTTCATTTGTTGATTACTTTCAATGTACCTACGTTTAGTGCCAACTGTCATATAAATGATTGCACAACAGCTTGCAGCAAATGCAGCAGTTTTCCTGTTCCTTCCAAATTTCACGGCTCTTTTGGTGGGATTGAAAATTTGAAAGAGAAAAAAAGAGAAAGCTGTAAAAAGTCTCAGAGGAAATATTTTTAAAGGAAATACTTATTGTAATGAATGACTACCGCCTGTCCCTATACTTTCACCGTTTTCCCCATCGTCAGCAAAAAGGACTTCATGAGGAGAATGATGATGGCAATCTGTTTCCGTGTAGGAAAAAATATGTCACATTTTCATCTCATTTTTTCTGTTAAGTAACAGCATATTTCATAAGTGGGGCTTAGATGCGCTTTATGCAAATTATTTCTGCATCTGGTGTCCTGCATGCAAAAATAATATTATATTTTTTGAACGATTGAAGATAAGGTCTAGCGACGATGAACATGAACTGTTTGGGTTTCCAAATTGAAATCTGGAACAATTTTCAGATCCAAGATTACTTATTCGGATACAGATCTTTAGTTTACACATTGGTTCCTTTATGTTAGTTTGGGTTGGAATATATGAATAAACTTTTTAAAGAGTTGCTTAACATATCTGCAAAAGTAATTTATGCAGATACAGATCAGACTGAAACGAAGCGAAAAATTTAGATTTTGGCCAGTGTGACCGTATGCGTTACACAGCGGCACGTTAGTAAAAAATTCTAGCATCTAGCCGTGTATGAAATCTGAGGAGATGTGTGGTGGAAAATGGAGATAAACTCCCAAATGAACACTAGCCGTAGCTATTTTGCAGAAATTGTAATTTCCCACATAATTATATTTAATAGGCTCTAAAGCTGGCACCAAATTAGGCTAGTTTTGTCCATTCCTCGACATCAAAGTATCTGATCTGATGCATACATCTACGCTAACAATATTTTGCAGTAGAAAAAAGTCATGTTTGGTCTAGTCTGGTGGAACATGTTGTTTATCCCATTTTATTTCCTCCGAGCCAAAACAACCAATATGTAGCAAACTACTGGGCTTCTGGATTGGGATTGTATGGTTGAGAAAATTGATTATCTAATTTCCTCTCCGATTCTTCCTTTTTGTGGGCACAACCACGTACGTTGATGCAACACCGGAAATACTTGATTCCTTCCTCTCGTATCTCTCTCGGAGCTTTTTCCTGCATACTCTTTTCTCAATCACTTTGATTTCCTGCGGCCCATCCTATCATTTTGACATTAATAAATGGATAAAGTGCATGAAAGGAAAAGTTGGTCTGGTCCGACCCATCTTTATCCACTCTGGATGCGTGCTGTGTCGGTGTCAGGCTCAGCAATCCGAATTGCGAATCCAACTAAAAATGATAAATATCCTAAGCGTGACCGTGACGTAAAGAGCACATTTGTGACAAACTAAAATCTGAAGCCAACCAAACCAACAAACGCGAATTACGATTGCGATTCCATGCGAGGAGGTGAAAGCTGTAATAAAAAATGGTTCGGGGTCACGTAAGCTACATATGTATGCATGCACAGTCAGGAAATTCAGGACTAGAAGCATTCGCAAATCTTTTATCCCATTCAAGGCCATCATTAAAAGGAGAAATCATTCTTCAGCTCGGAAATAAAATCTTATTCTTAGTTAGATATATCAAATCGATGACTTTTTTCATTTCATGGAAGAGCCTAACAATAATACACTTTATGCAAAAAAAATTTAACAATATTTTACAACAACTGAGCATGCATGCATATATAAGATACATGAGACATGTGTTATGATCCTTGGTGAAATGTAAGAGAGGCTTCCGTATTACCTCAATTTTCCATTATATTTTTCCCATTAAAACTTCCTTCCTACTTCTCTCTCCGGCTGAGTTATTACTCGTACGTGCATGTTCCCTTCTCGTCTTCCAAGTCAATTTTTAGATTTTCATTTTCTCTCCTCTTGTGGATTACATCTTGTAGGTTTCCCGAAGAATGAGAACCGTGACCAACATGTTTATAGCGAACTTGGCACTGGCCGACATCATCATTGGACTCTTTACCATCCCGTTCCAGTTCCAGGCGGCTCTTCTCCAACGATGGAATCTACCTGACTTTATGTGTGCTTTTTGCCCATTTGTTCAGGTATGTGCCTTTTTCGCCTAACCTATATATAGTATCTTAACTGGGTGACTTGTTCCACAAGAATAAAATTAGAATATTTATACTACGCATCAGAAGCACTTTCCTTCCAGTTCCACCACCGCATATCATCGTTCATCATCAGCATCAAATTTATTATATTTCCCATTTTCATTCATGATATGGAAAGTCAGAGATAGAGTTGGAATAGGTTGAAATGGAAGTAATCATGATAGCCACGAAGTGAGACAAAAGTCATTTACATTTTTATGCATGCAGCAATTTGTATGATAAAATTGTACACGAGCATATATGAAACAAACTCTGAGAATCAAATTTTCTCTGTATCTTATTACCCCATCGTAGCCCCCAAAAAAATCATTCATTTTATGCCATGTAGTATCTTTAATATCCGCCCTGTAATAAATGGTTATGGTTTTCCTTTTCACAACCAACATTTGCTATGCTGAGTAAACAATCTCTAGGTAAGTTTTATGTAGGTCGAGTCAGAAACTATACCTATCTATCTACGAGTCTATCTCTGGAGAAAGTGGGTGTTTGATGGGAAAAGGAATAAAAATGATATCTCTCGCGCCTTTATTTATTTAATACCCGAAATGCAATTTTCTCAGATCCGAATCACATTCCCTATCTCAAAATAAATGAAAATGTTAAATAAGTACAAAGTCATATTCCCTATGTTGGTTGTGAACGTGCATATTTCATCCATTTGTATTTATTTCCACTCAATTTATGAAACAGAAATGGGAAAAATAATGCGCAATATCTAACACTTTGCCCGCATTATTCTTGAGGAAGAATATGGTATTTGAAATAAATCTAATTTATTTCAAAACTTATCTTAAAAGCCTTTTCCTACATGAGTAGCAGAAAATGTCATAAAAAGAAGTGAGTATTTGATAAATGTGAGAATTACACGATAATCCACACACTTTTACTGTTTATTCGGCATTTTTTTGTGCGCAGGAAAAATAAAATTGTGGTAGGTTCATAGCTCGGATTTGTTTCTTTTTACTTTTCTTCAAAAGAAAATGAGATTTTCTTTGGAGATATATCTCGGGAAGAGTTATCTGTCTTTGTTCTTTTAATATAGCCTGACAATCCAACACTTTATGGGAGAGAAAGGACATTAAATTATTCACTCCAAGAGATTTTTAGTGGCTTTCACAAAGCTTAAAAGCCCTCCTGCCGTGTCCTTGCCACGTCATCATCAAGATAATAAAATCATGAACCCCTTTTCCACTAGATCAGCGGCGTCAGCATCAATGTAATTACAAAGCGTAGTTCAGCGTACCGTTACAATGGGAAGGCGGCTGGTTGGGATTATTTTAATGATATATCTTGTTTGTGACGCTGATAGAGCTCTTTAGTTGCGGTCTGGTGAGGTCCATTCCATCATCATGATATAAAGCTTGACGTGATGTGACGTGATGTCATGTCATGTGAGCTATATGGTCCCAATGGGGAATTTCATGGGAAGCTAGGTAGGGCTTCTACTGGGTTTGGTTCAAACAGCGCATAAAATGCGTACGTACATTCATTTCCAGCCAAATCCACTTGATCCACTTATACCCTTCTCGAGTCAAAGGTATGGCACACTTGAGAGTGAGAGAAAATAAAGAAAATACTTGTGTATTTGTGATGTTGGTTGGCTCTCTGCTTGCAATCACAATCAGGAGGATGATCGCAATCACAATCAGGTCGTGTAAAAACAAGGTTAGACGGAGAAACTTTTGCTAACCCAATCAACAAACACTTGTGCATGTACATTTGAGCTTACAAAAGAAAATACAGGAGAGCAAATAATAGCGGTGGTCGATTTAGCTAATAATATCTTGTGACTTGTGTGCTCTACTTCCTCACCTTGAGGAGTCACCGTCATTCAATTGTGGAGATCCCAATCAGAGTTGGAATGGAAGAATCAAAGTCAATAGCACACTAGGCTCAACTTATTTACACTGTTTGTATAGCTGAGAGGAGTTTGTGCAACGTGGAAATCAAGGTACATTTCGAAAGAAGAATAACAAAGACTCATTTATTCTGCTGACGTTCTGCATTTTGAATGAGAAATAAATGCATAACAAACAGGATGATTGATGCAAAATCAAGGCATACCATTATTAACCCTTTAATACTAACGACGTACTTTATTATTATAATTTGCTCTTATTGCACTTTAAACGAGACACAAGGTGATGATTAAGCATTGATTGCATTACATAATATTACAATTGAAGTGGTAATTAGTATTGTTCCAATGAGAGTTTCGGTTTCGTTATGATTTCCATATGGGGCAATGTGAAACCTTAACAGGATATATGAGCATAACCAACTGGCATGGCACCTCGGCGGAAATGAGATTGGTTGTACTTGAATAGGTCGATGGAAAGGTAGATTACTATGTAGATAAGAGACTTGAAGGTTACCGTGTCCTAAAATAGATTGAATACTACTAGTGAATAGACCAGAAATCAGCAACCAGTTTGAATTTATTCAGGAGGACAGAATAACATAATATGGAGTAACGACTTCTTGGAAGTATGTTTTTGTCATTGTGTGTTATATAGTGTAGACCTTTGTTGTCGCGTGATTTTGTCGCATTTTGGTTATAATATAAAGACACCTACATTCATATAAACCATGTACAAGTATGCCTCATCTCGTAAAATTTTGAACCTCATGAGAATTGACACTAGGCCTTGTTGAGCACGACTGTAGACAGGACGTTCAATTTGCATCCTGCATGTCGAGTCGAGCACGTCTCTCGCTCCTCTCATTGTCTTTGTAATGATGGAATGGGATGTAAAACAAGTTGTCTGGCAAGCAACTGAGTCATTTTTGAATAACAAATGCCGAAATGACTTCAAATGAATGCCAAGACAAGAGTCGGAAACGTCAAATGTACATGCTTCCAACATACAATCTACATTTTCAATTATTGGAATGCAGATAGGAAGGTGTGCTATAATTATGAATAACAAAAAGCATTTTCTCCTTATTTTCAGATTTTATCCGTGAATGTAAGCGTTTTTACGTTATCAGCAATAGCAGTGGATCGCTACCGCGCTGTTTTGTTTCCACTCAGCGCTCGGTCTTCCAAGAGAAAGGCGACGTGGGCCATTTTATCCATTTGGTCGTTGGGACTTGTGATTGCTTTGCCGACTGAAGTGGATTACAAGTAAGTGCAATATTGATCTAAAGCCAACTATTCTGTTACAATGTAAATTCTTTATTGGAACTTTTGATGTGCATGTTGAGAAACTGTCAAAAAGAATAAAATTGATGAAACACCGCGTTCAAAGATTCCACAAGTCTGCATTCAGCATACATATTATTCCTGAGAATATGGAAATAATCATCGGAGTAATCAATGCAGAGCCAGACTTTCCTTTCCCCGCTATTTCCTCTTTATTACATAAATCCTTGTCGTTGCAGTAGCAGACTTCATTTGTTGTTGCAATTGTGCCCGGCTCCTCCTCACAGGTTCCTGAGGTCTTGTCCATTGTGCTTTCACAGAACTTGTAAATTTCCTTCTTTTTCGTATCCTTCTCCGTCCGAATTCGAATGACGCACATGGCATTCAATGTTGTATTGCAGTTTTCGTTCTCCCCATTGTGCTCCTTGTCACAAAGACTATCATTTTTGGGTGATGTACAATGCCAGCATAGAATACCTTGTGGTTTTCAATTCAAAACGGTTTAAAATTTAGCATAATCAGGGACTATGTTGAAGCTTAAGAGCAGGTGTGATAATAATACCTTGAGTTGATTTTAGACTGATTCCAAGCAGAACGGTGGTCACGAAAAGGGTGAAAAAGAGGTGGTGAGATGCTAAAAAGGACATTGTTGTTGTATCTTCAAGGATTGGCAATGAACTAAATGAACATGACCAGTTTAACTTGAAATGTGTTGATCATGAAAATTGAAACAAACGCTTGATTGCTTCCATTGCAAATGTTTTCATTTACGGAGGGTGGTAGTACGTGGTAACAAATGATAAAATCTTTAAAGTTCACTGGGGGTGGCCAGGGACCATGAATGCGCTTAATGAGCGAATGCACCCAAGCTGACCAATTGGCATTCACACAAAATGTGTTGCTGAACTATTCTTTTAGTTTTAGTACACCATTTTTCAATCGATAATGAAACAACATTTTTGGTTCCATTCCACAGTTTAACCTAATCCAAATGAAATGCTGCAGATGGTCCTTCCATCCTTTTTGATTCCACAATATTTGAGAATTGAACTCATTTTTATAGACTGGGTATACCATAATGGAAGGGATAAAGGTTTAAGTTATACTTTTCTCTCCTAAAAGCGAAAATAAAAGATGGGTCTGACTCTGACTCAACTGCAGCTGGAAAAGCAGACTTTTTTCATTCCATGCAGTTAATGGCAGTCTTCCGTTTTAGCCTTCGGTCCGGTTTTTTTTATCTCATTGGAAATATGACATGGTCGGTAATGGACTTTTCCCCACAAAAGGATTATCCTCCTTACTTATAGTTGACCATTCAAATGCCAAGCGTCCAATGTTGGTTTTGGATTTGAAAGGATTTTATTTTTCGAGTTTGAAAAGAAAATTGGAACGTGTTTTTGCTGACAAAGTAACTTGGCCAAGAATTAGAGCGGAAATGCATTTTCAGGAAGGGCTCTGCTCCTGCATTTTATTACGGTGGGGAGAGATAAAACCTTTTCGAAAACCGAATCGCAGTATTCGTCCGTCTTTTATGGAGTGAAGATTTGTGCATCTTTTGTGTCATTTTGTTTGGCAATTTTCCCATTTGCCGTAAAATACGTATACAATAATCTAATGATGGAAATGACATTGAGAAATCCGTTTTATTTCCTTCCTGTTGCTCCCTTATTTTTCATTTTCTCACTCCATTCCTTCATGTAATTCTCGATCATAATCAAAAAGGATAAATCTCCAGGAGTAAGTTTAGCAGTAAACTACGTTCATGGAACTTTCCATAAGCCATATATCCTTCCGGTCAGACCATTTGGGATAAAAACTGCGCAAGAGTCATAAATTAAAGGAGAGAAAGGCACAGAAAAAAGGGAACCAGTTGAACCATTTCTTTTTCTCTTTTCCTTTCAGTTGGCAAAAAAGGAGAGCAAAAACTTTTGACAAGTAATAAAAATCCATATATCGGAAATAGCTTTTGTTCACGAGATTGATGCTCCTTTTTTCCTATTCAATTCATTCACCTTCGTTCGTGGAAAGGAAAAGACTATAGGATGGAATTATAGGATATAAAATTAGATGAGCATGTCCCAGGACAATTTTCCTTCTCTACTTTTGACAGTTTGTTGTTTTTTCTATCTGTTATCCATCTGATCGGATTCGATATAAACCAGAAATGATGCTTGTTCTTTTCCTTCTTTTGTTAAAATTGGGAGTAAAAAAAAGTTGCTGAGAGCCGACAATCCCTTTTTTATGTTCTTTATGTGCCTACATAATTTGTGGATAAAAAATTGGATGAAAACCGGAAACCTTTTCAAACATCATACAGTTATGGAGCCTGGTACAGTCTAACTTGGAATGGCGAGAAACGGTGATGAGATTAAAGTGATGAAACATCATGTTTTATTGGGCAAGACATGAAACAGCAGTATTAAATGGAAAGTTATTGACAGCTTCAAAAAATCATGTTGCTCAAATGATAATTTGACATGAGAAGCGAAAAGTGCTAAAAATTTGATCAATTTGGTAAAACCCCATCGTCCGTGATGATACTACTGGAGCAATAAAGTACCTATAGTCTTAAACACAAAATCGTTCCTCCTTGTCTAATCTCGTTATCCCACGGTTTCTGTAAAGAAAGCTTCTGCCTGGCTATTCACCTTTTACACGGCTATTTGTAAATGTCTGCTGGAAGCTGTCTGGGGAAAGGTTCCTAATTTGTGGAATCCTGAAAATAGAACAAGCAATATTTCACATTCCACGTGCCACACGTATCCTTTCAATGTCAGTTTGGATATCGTGTCATTTGACCCGAAATATTTCATGTAGACATTAGACACATGGGTTTATCACTAGTGTCCTGAGTGACAGTTGTTACACGGTACGGTCTTGAGGGATCTTCTGATTAAATTCAACTTATTTCATATAAAGCAAATATTTGTTCTCATATATTTCAAGTAGCCCCATGAAACTAGAAGAAATGTGTCGTATTGTACTATTCTTCAACTTTGCAACGAAAAAGGCATTAAGAACATGTTCCATTTCCTACTATAAAAAATTGTCCTCCATGCATCATTTTTCACAAAATGATGATGTTCTGCAAGCAGCATTGTTATTTCCAATTTCTTGAATAGATTTCCTTTTTTGGGAGTGTTTCAAAATGAGTTCTTTTCACTACAAAATGGTGTGCTAATGTAGCTTCTTTTTGTTCAAGGCATGTTGGCTCACGTTCGTGTCATTATCGTTATCATCATTCCATCCTGTAGCAGAGTAGTACCATTTGGGTCTTGGTATGTGGTAATGGCTCCATTTGGAGGAAAAAATGCACAACATGATGACAATGTCAAAATATATAATACCTCCTCATTCCATGTAGTGTTGAATGTACATCCATAATATAATGATGTAGTTCATTATCCCTCACTTTGAACGTGTAAGTACTCTAGTCTAGTGGCAATGGAAGAAAAATGTTGGTGATGTGATGCGATATCAAATCTGCACTCTTCCGTTACGTTTCATTCCATTTCAACTCCGTATTTAGAGCAAATGTAGACTAGAATCGAACGAAAAATGGTACTTATGGGCTTTCATCATCAGTAACAAAAGCAACTTGTGTCGCGTGTGATTTTTGCGATTCGCGTATGGATGGATTCAGCAGCGTATGTTGAATCCTGATTTAGAGTCGAATGCGAATGAAAGAAAGGGGTATTTTTCTGATTCCTCTCAGCTCTACAAACGACGCACACATCATGTACATGTGTTGTTACGTTGTTAGTAAGGAGAACGAAGGGATTCTCTTATGGTTTAGCAATGCATTCCCTCCTTGCATGTGGAAGAAAGTCCGTTTGTGCTTCAAGCGTCACTAACTTCGACAACCACGACCAAAAACAAACTGGGAGAGTTTGCATGCATCATTCATGTCGCATGTCCCATGCTGTAGGCACCGTACCACGATAAATTTCACCTTCGAGACCAACAAATTTCACGAGAAAAAGAAGCTGGTCGACTTTTTCTTATCTTGTTTTACTACTTTCTACACTCAACTTGAATTCTCACATAATCAGGACGTGGTGATGATGATGAGAAAACGAACATCTTGTACAACATGTTTTTGTATCATCCCAGAGGGAGTGTAGGCATATAAAATGGAGTAAACAGGTGTGATAAAGGTGCTCAACTGGAATAATATTCATGAGCACGTATTTTGAAACACGGTTTATCAACGCTTTGTAAGAAGTTGTTCAAAAATATCTGATTTTTGTGGCTTTTTCATACATCTAGACCTAAATTATAGGTAGTTTTTAAGTCTTGATCGGAAAGACTTTGATCCTCTTTTTCATCAGGACGGGTAGCGTTTTTTCAAAGAAAAATGAAAATGTGATATGGAAAATTGATGAGATCAGAAGGATAAAAAGCAGAGGGTATTAGCTATTTTGGCGTATTCAATTTTTCAAGCGGTGGATACATCCTATTTATAATTCACATCGCATTTCATATCCAATCCACTTTCCATTATCAAGTGCACATAATTTGTCCTCGAGCGAGGCATACGAAGCGTATCATCATCCATCGAATAGAAATTGTTTGCAGTAAGATTTGAATTGGAGTGCACTTGAGTAAGTCCTCTTGCAACGCTTTCTTTGCATTTTTAAAAGTTGCGAAAGAAAAACATCATGGCAAGTTTAGTTTAGATTTCGCTCGAGGACTCTTTAGTTTTTCAATCAAAGAACCTTGTTGACTTAAATATTTATGAGTATTGGCCTAGTCTTGGGTTGGAACTTGAAATCTAATTTGTGCTGCTTCTCAATGTCCGGAAAGCAAACATTGAGCCTCAATGTCATTCAAGGAAGCTAAATGTCAAGTGCCATCATGAAAAATGATAGCTACAAGTTCCACTATTCATTTTCTACCACTAAAATTGGCCTTGAGTTGATTCGACGTCAAATATATACTTATGCGCTTTATATTTAATTAGACGCTATGGATTGAACCTCTTTGTGCGAATAAGTCAAATATTGTGTGGATTTAAAAAAAGACGGACAAACGTAGTAGTTTTCTAAAGCAGTATAAAACAACCCAGTGTTTTGTTATATTTTCACAAATCGCTACTTTTTCATTTGCATGTCTTCGTCATTCCTTACAAAGGCGTTCGAGTAGGAATGACCCACTTCAACAGGGAAAGTACCTTCAAGAGCTTCCACATATACACTTTTCAAGAGTCTTACTCAAATTTAATCTTAATATTTTTGCAAGTTGGCGACACGTCCTCTCTAAATTGAAGGAGTTGAAAACTCTTTTTGACAACTGAAGTGCTCTCTGTCGTATTCTAAACCTAAAAACATGTTGGTACGTAATTGAATCTGTACTTTTTTCTTTTCATCGCTCAACAGGGTAATCGAGATAATGGACCCAAAACTAGGAACTAAGCCTTTTTGCACAAATCTCGGACTTTCTCCAACATTCCGCATGTATTACACCCTGGGTCTCGTGGTCATCCAATACTTCTTCCCACTAATCATCATTAGTGCAGCGTATACCCACATGGCCACCAAATTATGGGGGACCACTGCACCAGGAAACAAAGAGGAGTCCAGAGACGCCGTAGTTCTCCGAAATAAGAAAAAGGTAAGAGAATGAAACACTATATGGGGAGATGTTCTAGGAAAAGCGTGTTGTAAATGTGCAAAGTAATTGCATATTATGCACAATATATGAGCAAACTTTTATGAAATACATATAAAATGTGAATAGCACAAAAATCTGGGAATTCAACATGAAACTAATTTTATTTTTGTATTAAATTAAGATATACAAGTATTTGTATTTGTTGAAAAAATAAACTTAACCTCTAGATACAGGATTGGTTGGTTTTCTAGTTGGTATTGCTGCCCGATTTCTAGATGATGCTGATGCAAGTCTCTTTGTAGATTTTCCACTTAAAGGATTTTTCAGATCCAACTTTAGTTTGGTAGTTTCCGCTTTGGCCTGTTGTCGAGTTGTGGCAAGCGCGGATTTTGCGCTGGACTGGAAACGCGTGCTGGCTGCTCTATTTTGAGTCTTTCGTTTTTTAACGACAGTTGCTGTTTTAACTACGGGTTTTGCGGTTGCTCGATTGGGTTGACTTGCTGTTCGAGAGGACATGACACCAACGTCTTTAAGACCAACTGGTTCTGTAGCCCTTTCCCCAGCCGTGTTCCACCGCTTTTGTAGAAGCTCACGACGCGCTGCACTTTGCTTGACGTTACCTGGGCGGTTGCTTGAAAACATGTTTTGCTCCCAGCCAAGACGCCGCTTTACCACTTTGACTTTTTTACCACCTCCCGTGGAATTCGTACCTTGTTTAACTCCACCTGCTCGCACAGATTGCTGACTGAAGCTTGATTGCCACATGCGTCGTTTTTTTACTTTTCGCTTTCCTTTTTTGATCATCTTCTTTTTGCCACTGCCGCGTTGAGATGATCCTCCTTGCGAGGCTAACGTTAATAGAAATAGGAAGCCGTTGGAATTCCGTGAATGTATAGAAAAAAATTATGCCCTTACTTTATTTTACATTACTTTTTCCACTTCCGGTTGCACTTGATGAGCTGCTGCTGCTACTGCTACTCGAGGTTTCAGATGTAGTCGTACTGCTGGTGTCAGAGCTATCACTTTCTGACGTGCTGCTGCTACTACTATCTGAATTTTCAGCTTCTGAGGTGCTGCTGCTGCTGTCTGTTTCAGAAGTAGTTTCGCTGGTTTCTGAGACAGTGACTTCAGTCTCTGAGGTACTGCTACTATCCGAGCTTTCACTCTCTGAACTGCTGCTGCTTTCACTTTCAGAGCTACTACTACTACTTCCACTTGAGGATCCACTTCCAAACAGGCCAGAAAGGTCGATTTCACCCCTTGGTCTTCCAAAGTCAATATCAATTTCAGGCAAACCGGGTCTTCCTCCTAAATCAATATCAATTTCAGGCAAACCGGGTCTTCCTCCTAAATCAAGGTCGATTTCAGTCTGTCCACCCTCCGAGTGAATATCAAGGTGGGGTCCATTTGGTCTCCCTAAAGTTATATCTATTGGTTGACCATCATCCCCAGTCACTATAAACAGCATTTGTAGAAAAAAAGTAGTCAATTATGAACGTCTAATGAATACTTAAAATTAATAAAATAACATACAGAATTGACTTGTAACGAAAGCAGCCTGAGTTAAGATAAGAATCAGGACTCCCGTTACAGCTACTAAATTAGTAGAATTCCAGTTTCTCCTTAATTCCGCCATTTTTCATCATATTTCTCAAACCAAAGGTATTCTACGTATGCACATTTGACTTTCAGTACTAAATTTTTACTGCGAAGCCTCTGTCCCAGACCTCGCTCAATTTTGAACTTTTAAATTGAAAACAGGATGCGTACAATTATGCCTAAATAAACATCTATTCTTCAACGGTCACAATGACACGGCCATTATATTTGTTCAATCGGCTTAAATTCCAATATATTCATAGTAGAAAGGATTCCAATCGATTTTTAATAGCACGCATGACGCATGACATGCACACACGTTAAAAATGTGTATATGACTGTTAATTATATTATCAAATCTGCAAATAGTCACGCAACCCATCATCTCGCAAGTCATATTTAGTGACAGTCAATTCGTGTTATTATCGGATTATTCAATCAATCAATTATCCCGAAGTAGGATTCCTGATTTATATGATGCAAATACACTTTGGTACCGAAATATGTACGGAAATGGAGTGCTCATGAGCGTTATACCAGAAGGATACGTGAATTGGTGGATAGTGGTTGCCTCGTCGTTCACTCATGAAGTGGATGGGCGAAACCACATTTCCTCAAGGGATTACGCTAATGCCTAAAATCTGCAGAGATACTTACAATTAATGGTGGACTGCCTGTCTGAATGCTTTCATGTTAATGATGATCGCGTGTCTAGTCCCTTTCTTTCAGGCATAAAGTGCATTTTATGTCTGCACAATAGCCATTTGAGTTTTATTGATGGTGAGCTATTAGTCAATGGATATCACACAAGGCCGTGGCATTTTACTTTGCCGTTGAATTGTTGTCCAGTAATAAAAAGAGTAAAAGAGTAGCGAAATCTTTTTTGAGTAGCAACCTAATGATGTCCATGTCTATGTAACATGATATGCACGGATGCTTTGAGATATGCAATAACTTTCAACTCGTAATAAATGGAGGGATCTAGTAACAGACTAGATAAATATATACTTTTTATTGAGAAGACCACCGTATTCTCCTCCATCATTGGGGACACATAAGATGAGATTGTCCATGTCAAGTAGGACTGCTCTATCACATCCCGGAACCCGATTTAAGTGATAAATGGGCCGTCTGGGTTTCAAAAGATTGGATGGCTCTTGCTCTCCTCACTGCATTATGCCTATGAATTGCATGTAATGTAACATCCTCCCAATTTCCGAGTTTTTCTTCAAAATGGGCAAATTGTGTAAACTGTCATCTGATGAATGGACCCTCATTGAAACTAGAGACTGGGCCTGAGAGAGAACTCCTCTAAAGCTTGTCACTTTTACTCTTTTTGTCCAATTTTTTTTCCAGCGAAACAATGTCGCTGATTTTCCAAGAAAATTATTTTGAAGCGGAGCCCAGCATGCGAGAAAAGTGACGGTTAGCGCTCTAAATAAAAAATTGGTTAGGTTGTTCTGAACAAAAGTTTTTTTTTTGTGAGGGGAGCTGAAACACAATCATAAAAGGTAGTGGCATGGGGAGATTGAGGTTGAAGAAGGCCAAAAAACAGTAGGTATTAGTTGGTGGTATGTGACACAAAACATTTCTTTGACGTGATCAGAATCCAAATCACAATGGGAAAAGTTTTCTTTTGTTGAACAAAAGGTGTTACGTGCCGAGTCATACTGCTGGAGATGAGGAAAGTTGTCGAATGTGGACAATTGTAATGAATAAAATAGAAAGACTTTATTGCACGCTGAAACAAGAGCATGTGAGTTTCTGAAAATTGCTAGTGTCTAAAACGATCCGCTACTGTTTGTGGGATACCCACTATCAAGTTAAAATTGATCAACGAGAATATCAAAAATGACATGAGCTCTTTTCTCTTTGCAGGTGATCAAGATGTTGGCTCTCGTTGTGCTCCTGTTTGCCCTCTGTTGGATGCCTCTCCAGACTTACTACTTTACATCTACTCTAATCCCCTCAATAAACCAGTAAGTGCAAAATGAAACCAAATGAAAAAGTGTAATCCCTAAGACGTAGAGAAAGTTGGAGGAAAACGCAAGAGTGAATGTCTGTAGACAGCCTGCCTTACATTATTACGAAATGTAATGAAATGAAAATAAAATTGGTTCCGAGCTAGACGGAATGAAATGAAAACCTTGCGTGTTTTTCTCAAACAGAAGTGAAATGAACAGCTCAAAATCAATTTCTCCCGTTTTCTCAGCGAATTTCACTAGCCCACCTTCCTAAAAAGCTTTTAGTTTCAGACCTCATCCAAATGTTGATATGACATGGGAAAGACATTTTTAATCTCGGTGAATTTTTCAGACTGACTAATAAATTAAAAATGATTTTTCTTATGTAGGTACCAGTACATCAACATAATTTGGTTCTGCTTCCACTGGCTTGCCATGAGCAACTCTTGCTGCAATCCTTTCATTTACGCCATTTACAACGTGAGTCACAAACTCGAAAAAATCATTAGAGTAATGAAAAACTCGTTTTAATTTTCATTCACTTTCAATTCCAGGATAAATTTCAACGCGAGTTTCGAGCGAGACTGTGGTGCTTTCGAATCTGCCACAAGAGAAACCGACATGATGAAAATGGCTACTCAGAAGCGTCAGACTTTGACCGGAGCAAAGTCCGAGCGTCCTACCGCTTCACAAACAGTCGAAGCGTGAGGTATAATCAACAGAGTATTTACGGCGGTGGGAGAAGCGGTCACAGAAGCAACGGAAAGCCAGACGGGAATGTAAATGGTAGGAGAAATAGTAGCTACCACAGTCGTCGATCTCTACAGCATCGTCCAGCCGATAGAACTGATTCAGGGGAAAGCGGACATCACCCTCATCCCCACTACCACCGATACTTGGACGTCGGACCAAATTACAGCGGAAGTGGTGGCACAGGAGATAGTCAATCAAACCTGAGCATTAATTCACCCCCACCTTCTCCAGTAGCTATTGATGCAACCATCGCCATTTCAGAACTGGAGGCTGCAGCAACGCTAAGAAATGGGGGAATCGGGGAAGCTCCTTATCTCAACGGTGGCTCAACAATCTCAAGGTCGAACTCGCAAGAGCCACCCAAATCCCAGACAGCGGTGCTGTCTACAAGTTACTGTGGACCGCTAGTGTCATTAGCGAATAACAATGTGAAGACTGTGACAGTTGTAGCTACCGAAACTACTTGTAAATTGTAATAGATTGGGTAGGGCTCAAAAGTCGTTAAAATTGAACATTCATTTTTCACCTCGTTTTTTGTAAGAAATTTATAGCTTGTGGGTTCTAGAAGGGATCATTATAAATGCCAAGGATGGGTATCTGGACAGACTGAATTGAATTTGTAACCTGCTACATTCTCAACCTATATTTATTAGCTCTTCCTATAATATCTATTTATGCTCTTGGCAAACACTATGTGTATGAATATTGTAATCATTGTGCAAATATTGATTCTGAACTATAAATATAATATATAAAACACTTTGAGTTTAGAAGATGTGATACGTAACAATATAGCTATAAAAATATTTATTTATTCCATCGACAACCAAAATTTTGTCCTCCGCTTTTCATCTTATGTAATAATTATGTCTGATTATAATGTATGTATCATAGAATCTCCTAATAAACTTTTATCCTTTTCATCATAATTAGTAGACGGATGAATATGTCCTTTGGTAGTCTGGATCTCGTAATTACTACAGACATCAGCTTCGTCATTAGTTTTAAGAAATGACCTTTTCCCCTTGAATACTGCATAAAATATACAATTATGGATAATATGTTCACTCGCCTCTGTCATTAATTCCAACTTTAAATGTGTGATTATGTCATCCTACGCGAGATTATTTTCTTTGGGGCGTAATTTCACTAATTAAGCCTGTGCTTGACACCAGGAAGTCCTCATAATGCATGTATGAAATTCATCACGCCACGTTTAATGGTTTCCAACTAATAAGTCTGCGCCTCGACATTTTTTACATCAGTATCAAATCGGGAGTGAAAATGGACTGACAAGTTGTCCAAAACACGCTCAACTAATTTATGCCTTTGCGTAAACCTTTCGTGCTTTGCACCAACGTCACTTGAATAGCCCTGCTTGGTAGTGGAAATGAAAGACATACATGTAAAAATTGATACCTCATAATAACGATTATTTCTCTTCACTGCTTTTGTCAGCGAAAGTAGGTATGGACCCAAGATTGAAAGCTTTTGACATGCCATCATGCCATTCTTCTTTCCGTCAACTGAATATGGTTTGGCTCAATATTCCAAATGATATGAAAAACCTTGAAAGATTGGACGGTTCACCAAAGCCAAACGTAATTATATGCAGGCGGCTGGATGATATGATATATAGACAACCTTGCAAACCCCCACATTTTCTGCACCTTTAGAATAATGCAAACTAGTATCTCTTTTTCACTTA
Organism: Orchesella cincta; assembly: GCA_001718145.1. Lineage (NCBI taxonomy): Eukaryota > Metazoa > Arthropoda > Collembola > Entomobryomorpha > Orchesellidae > Orchesella > Orchesella cincta. Next base: position 10,498 of record LJIJ01000630.1, on the reverse strand, counting down.
TTCGTCAGTTCAAAAGATGAATCGATTTTGGTCCTGGTCCAGTTTTTTTGCAAATCTTTCTTATTTCCTAGAGAGAAATCCATATTTATGAGGGGTTCAGGCTATAAAACCGCATACAGCTCATTCTTCTTTTTTATGTCATGCTGACGCTTCATAAATCCCAACGCTTTCGGCATCTATTATCGTCCCCATTTCATATCCACCAACCTCCAACTTGCCTTGGTACATTGTCAACCGTCCATATGTCCAACTGTCTCTCTAATAGCCAGTCCCAGAGGAAATTAATCGCAGCTTGAAAAAACTTGAACATGTCTAGTAGTATAACATCCTATATCGTATTACATAATTTTATTGACACGACGAGGCAACGGAAGAAAGTTCCATTTTCGGAAACTGGAACATTAGTAGCCTCCCTTGCAAATATGTACTGTGCTGCATTTATTTTATTTGCTTTCAGTCTACTGAGAAACACTTTCTTCCACAAAGAAACACTTGAAAGACGAACATTGCACAATATGTGTTTTGATGAACTACGCGTATGCTGAGCTAAGTAACTATAAAGCAGAATTGGTATTTGTAACAAGCAGAGCGTAAATAACTTTCCCCTTCCTTGAAGAATGGAATGACGAAGTAGTAACAGCAGCAGCATGCGTATATAAGTGGAACATCATCAACTCACGTACCTCCATAAAATATTAAGAAAGGAAGAGAAAGTATCTATGTTAATATATAGCCCTTGTCCTGAAATAATACTCTGCTTGTCCCAGACAATGTGGACAATGTTCCGTCGTCCGAATACAATACGTCTCGTTCTCGCTCTTGTAAAACAAGGATCTTGTTTTTCGCATCCGGTTTATTTCTCACGCGTGGTGAGACGAACTTGTTTGGTGGACCGAGATAAGAAGATGAAATTCAGAGGCACACATGACGAAAATGAGTGAAACGGAAAAATGATGCCACTTGACATTTTGAGTATGCCAAAATAATCCACTTTCTCTGCGTGTACGTACACTCAAAATTGGTGGTTCTCAGAAAGGTTTCCTTTATTGAGTTTCATTTTTAAAGTTGGCCGTAATATTTGGACTCAAATCCCCTACCAAACAACTTGTAAGACTTGGCTATGTCGCTGTTAACTAATGGCAATATGTGTTGACTGGATTTAAAATTTTCAGTTTTTTTAGGGAAAGCACAAGCAATTTCACAAGAAACTGTACTTTGTTGATGTTGATGTAATAAGTGCTTGGGCCTGGGCATTCCCTTAAGTGCGGAGGACAAGGATGGCGGCGGCATGGAGTTCAGATTATTTTGGGAGAAAGCCAAAATGTAAACAAGGGATAACATGGGCTTTTGCAAGGAACGGAAATTATATCGCTTAGACAGTTAGGTATACAAAAAACAATGCAAAATTGCACATTATATTCCAACTCAGTTTTTATTCAAATAAGCAGCTTTCCATCTTGGCTTCGGCTTTGCATGGAATTAGTTTGAGACGCATAGAATTAAGCACGAACGAATGAGCAGACTTTATGTGAACTTTTAACAGCTAACGACCCCACTGAAAAGGCTTGGAATGAAAAAGAATGTCGTTTTCGTTGTTTCTTTTATCAATGTTTGGGTACACGCATCAAGACAAGCTTTATTTTCTTTGGGGCAAGGTAATACAATGTCAAATCTCCGAAAAGTAGGGACGGGGCACGTACAAGTTATTGTTGGATTGGCGATATGGTCCATTTCACTTGCTTGGAAGTTCATTGAGTCGTGGATGATCTACTTTTGTGTGGTGCTCACTCGAGCGGAGCTTTCAAGGAAGGGAAAGGTCTTATATGTTTCCTCCTATTCTTTTTGCACATGCAATCATGCTCGTGTAACAAGTTACGTTTCATACAATGAAAACCATTCTTCCTTTTGTCGTGGGACATGCTACTTGGAAATAACGGACTTAGTATACCACATTGGATGAGTATTATTGAGAACAGAAAGTATTTCTCAAAACGTCTTTGTGGAAGAAGAACAGGACACAAACAATTTTTTTTTTGCAACCGGACTATGCGTAGACGAAGGTAGATTTTGCACGAGGTAAAGTAATCATATCGAATACAATTAGAGATTATAATGCTGTGCTACTGACTAAATCAATAACGTATTTTGTATGCTACATTGAGCACATTAGGAAATAACCATATGCCAGGTTCTTGAGATTTCCAAGAATCTGTCGGGAATATTTTCAATCAGGCAACCAATTCAAACTTGTAAGTAAATAATTTGTAATCGTAGACAGTTTTGTAACAAAGGAATTCTCAGGAAAAGCTACTAAACCAAACAGTCTGTCTTTGACAAAAGAAACCGCAATCAAGAACATGTATCAGAATCATCCGTCAGCAACTTTTTTTAATGAGGTTGAGTGCTAGGGTAAAGTTATGGTTCCATCGTATTCATTCATAATTTAGTAGTCCTACTAGTAGAGTAAATTCTATAAAGCAAAATAAAATAAACTAGCATGCATCCTTGCTACATAGCATAATACTTGAATTATTATTGGTGGGGCGAATTAACTAGTATTAATGTTTTATTAACTATCCAAGCTTAGTTTTCATTCTTACTGTTTATTCCCTTGATTTATCTTTGGATTTATTTAGCGAGGTTATTGGCTGTGATACGTCAACAGACGTGGTATTCACAGCCAGTAACCTACTGTGTATAAAAATTAACATGCGCTATGTTAAATCATTTCGTACGTGAATGCATGACAAAAAAAAGTGCAGGTTGCATGTGTCCGTAGATTGAAGACGTTCTTTGCATGTGTCAGTTTCACTTTCTCCGCATCGCCGTTTTGCTTGTATTTCAATTCAACTGTCATAGTTATTTTTAATTAATTTTAAAATAACCAGAAATAAAAAAGAATAAATTTAATTATATAAAATGAGTTGTAAAATTTATTTACAAGTGTTTCTTTAAAAGCCTTGCTTTCAAATCACAGAAATAAGGCAGCCTGAAAAAATCAAGTCGGATATGGGAATGCGATTTACGTGGGCTGATGGTAAATTGCACGAGAAGGAAATTGATGACGAAGCCAGAGTTGGTGGGGCCACAAGAGATGATTCAATTTTAATTAAAACACTACGACCCGCAAGATCTCGTTTACGTCGAATGGTAGCTTACCGTTCCGAAATTCGGCCCAAAACAATTACGAAATTACGACGGGATAAAATTCTTAGAGCTTCGACTGGTGAAGTTGACTTGACCGGGATTCCTGATCTTTATCAATTGAATAAAAACTCAGTCGTTGCCTATTTGGGAGAGGCGTTTATACGAAGCTTTCATGAACGACTAGGAAAAAGTGTATGTGATGAAAACATTCATATCAAAGTGTTAAATATCCATTGATTCGCGTTGTGATTCATATTTCATATTCTTTGCAGTTGGAGAAACTCGCTAAAAAGTCAAAAGTAAGCACCGCATCCACTACAAAATCCCAATTAAACACTACTAATGAGCCCAAACTACCCGATGCTCCATTAAGACTGCTCAAACGACCCAGTCCATTCGTTCCCGGTATTTATGTGCAAGAACATCTATCAAAAAAGCACAGCAATAAGAAACACATCAAACTTGAAGATCCTCCAGAAAAAGAACTGGGCTCGGAGTGGCTTTGTTATACTGGATCAGAATCCAATACGGATGCTTCTGATTATGACGGTTTACATTATGGGTTGCCTTCAAAATCTGTGGAGAAACTAACGACCAAGGGCGCGATAAAGGATGGCAGCGACTTAATGATGGAGAGTATGACCCTCTACTTCAATCTACTCAAGTGGACAGGTCGCATGCCCTTTGTAGTAAAAACGGACGAAAATCTTAGCCAGTTTGTAGTAAATCACAAAAGTTGGAACTACCTCGCATTCTGCTTTACTTCACTTGTGATGACTTTAGTGACTGTCATTATGCTCTCCAATTTTGCGGACATTGGATACCAGTCCAAACCCAATTATTACAAGTTGGTACATCATATTTTTGTACACTGAACTATTATCGTAAATGCTATAATTGTATGCGACAATGTTCCAGAAAAATTGAAATGATCGAGTTCAACAAATACAAGGAATTTGCAGTGTTCACAATTATCAACCTCCTATACACGGTGATCTGCAGCTTGAACATGATTTTCGAACGGTCGAGTGTCGTCGGCCGCTTCTTATCAGAATGGAATGGCCTTTGCAATTCAATTCACTATGATACATCGTTCATGATTAAATATATAACCAAACGTGAAATAATGTTATGGTTGGTCTACGCTGCTTTGTTGATCACAGCATTGAGTGTGGACAAGATGTTTGTTGAATGGAATGGAGCATTGGGATTTATTACAATGCTCCTGGTTCGAAAATGGGTTCCAAATATGCGACTGACAAAGGAGTATGTTTGGCTGAGATGGCTGGGGCTCTTTATCCATCTCTATTCTTTGATTGCTTCGAGATTGTTGACAAATATGCTAATCTTATACTGCCGTGCACTGGAGAGTATGGCAAGAAGGTTCAACTTGAAGCTCGTTTGTGGGTTTGGCGAAGGTAACTTTTGCTGACGTTATAAATTATTAACATGTAAGTGTTTCTTTGTAATTGAATGTTTTTGTCAGTGGGGAAAGTTGTCCAAGAGGGAAAAGCAATAATATTGAGGCGAAGGCTTCCTCTCAGACATCTCTTTGCGGAGCATGTGCTAATCACAAGATTTTCCCGAGAAATCGGAGCCGTTTTCTCTGTTCTACTTACCGCGTTCATTACGACAAAGGTAACGTCATTGTTTAAAAATCAAATAGACCTACACGCTGGAGATTAGGTTGATGCTTTACTACGTCTCGTTTTTCAAATGCAATCAGGTTATATCAATGATTGTTAGTGCCTACTATGTGATTCTTATTTTCAATGGTGAGACGTCAAGCAAAGATTCCAATCATACTGCAGAGATCAACAAAAGTTCGATTCCAATCAAGGTTTGAAGTTGTAAACATTTATATGGGCTTCCGTAAAAACTTTTGATGCAAGTACCGTTTGTTTGCAGGACTTTCTATCGTTGGGACCAGCATTACTTATCATTAGTGTTACTGCCGCGTTCTCTTGGCTTGAATTTTGGCACTCATTAGAATGCGTCAGTGACGCTGGTGAAAAGGTATAAAAAAGTTGCATAAACTTTAGCAGAGCTTTTTATTTATTAAGTATTAAGGATGACCTGTTATGTTTCGACCAGATAATGACGGGATTAAGCTACGTAACTAGACATGGTCTACTACTATGCAAGACCTCAATGGAGAGACGATTTGTAAGAAATCATTGGCCAAGTTATTTAAGACAAATTTTGTTGGGGTACATTTATTTTACATGCTTAGCAAACAGCGTAAATATTGGTTGTTTCAGATTTTGAGCTTGCAATGCTCTTTCAGTCCCAAAAATGACTACTACATCAACTCAATAAATCGCCAGTTTATTTTCGGAGTAATTTTTTAAAACAACATTTTATAAATATAAGAAACATATAATTCGTCAATTAATACATACATATCATGCTCCTTAGGTTATTGCCCTCCTTTTCTCCTACGCGCTATCATTAGATGGATTCTATCGTCAGAGACTTCCAAACCAGCAGATAGTCGCTTGTAGTAGAGATGGTGGACTGTGCAGAAAAGCATCATACAATCCGTAATATCAAATTGACTAATTATAACAATATATACACAACAGATTGTGCAATTCAATTACGAGCATGACTCTAATGTTTTGTTCTTGTATAGTCAACTTCCACAGCTTGGTCATGACATTGTCATACCAGAAGGTTGGAAGGTGCAGAATAAAAACTCTGATTCCTCTCAGAATTATGGCCGAAGTAAGACCATTTTGTATCCAATCAGAAAACGTTTTAACTGATAGATAAATCATTAAAAGTTAATGTTTCAATTTAGAACAAAGACCGACGGAAAGCCCTACAACGACGACCATTCCAACCACTACGCAACCTCCTCCACCACCCCCCGCCGCCACCTCCTCCTCCTCCGCCACCCCCACCGCCTCCACCACCCTGTGTGCCAAGTTTCCTTGACCGTCTTTTTGCAGGGGGAAGGTGCACAAACAGCTATGCAGGAGGTTGATACACCTATAAAAGAAAGTGTGTACATTTGCCGATTCTTGGTGTGCACAGAGGTCCTGATGTGATGTGGATAAACCTCGTTCGACGTGATGCGTGATGATATTAGGAATGAAACAGTGTGTGGACTTGTTCTAGAACGGAAGTTCTAGAAGTTTAAGTTAAGCATAATTTGCATGTTTTCCAAAGTTATATACATCAATTTATTCATATTTTGGTGTTTTAACGAAGAATAAAAAAACAATTAATTATTACTCATAATATACTTTTTCATATTTATCTCGGAGTTATGTTAAGAATCATTCCATTTAGCGGTTTGAGAGTGACAGCGTTCCCGAACTTTACCGGAATCTGCGTACGACCGGAAGGTTGAAATTAAAGTTGTAAACTAACGCGGCAATTGCTGACTTTACTTTAATTAAGGCAAAGCGTTGACCAATACCTGAATAAAATATTTGACACAAAAACAATGAATTAAAAAATTTCATAAGATTAATTTCAGTAAATTTAAATGTATATATTCCGAGGTAAATGTAAATTTTTACAGCCACGTGGGCCCATTCCAAAGGCCCCGAATAAGGATGTCGCTGCGCTTTCTTTTCCGGAAGGAAGTTTTCTGGGTTGAATTTCTCAGGATTTTCATAATACTTGCTATCAGATGCATGCCATAGACGGGCAAATCAACAATGGTTCCTTTTTCAATGATAGTTTGAGTTAGGTATTTGGTAATCTTTCACACATCTTCGAACAGTTTTTGCAGCCGGTGGAAACATTCGCAAAGTTTCTACATAGTAATAAAATGAAAGATGAATTAACTTCAATTGCCTTACTTATTAAAAGAGTTGAAATTCATTAATTAAGCTAACCATTTACAAACATGTCCAAGTAGTTCATGTCCAGCACTCCGTCATAAGTCAGATTACCCCCATTTGCATCCATTTTTGACTTGACTTCGTTATACAACTTTTCTTGAACATCTTGTTCTTTTGCAAGGGAATAAGCAGCAAAGATGAGAACACTCTGACTTGTATCAAACCCCGCATTCAAGAACATTACAGCGTTTGCCACAATATCCTCATCTGTGAGCTCATCGCTGGAAGTGAACGAATTTTTAGCATTTCCAATAGAGTCCGCTTCCGTCCCCATCATCACTTCCAGAGTTTCTTTGGAGTTCTCTTCAGCCTTGAGCAGCCCTTGCTGAGCGTCCATCATCAACTGCAGAAAGTCATCGTGTCTTTCTCCCGTCTTCCTTCTGTGTTCCATGACCCTTTTCATTACGCTCAAAAAATACATTTGTGGCTCCAACTGCATTCCCTCAAAACCAAAGAATTTAGCCACCTTTGGAGCTAACATGATCACCATAAATTTGAAGAACATGGCGAGATCAATTTTTAATTGGAATTTTCCAGCCATCGTCTCAAACTCTGATAGGGGTCCACCAGGCTCCGTGAATTCAAATGCTTTGCTCTCAACGCCACACGCAGAGCTTGCGATCACATCGATTGCATATTTTGGATAGGCTTCACAAATATCATAATCTCCTCCATTTGGCCCAACCTGTTTTTTCACGAGGTCACACAACCGTTGGCTACTCTTCTCAAAAATGCTAAACATTCTTTTTATCTTTCCAGTTGAAAATGTCGGACTGAGCCTAGACCTCATCCCCTTCCACCTAGCCCCCTCCAAAAAGAGAAGCATTTTCTTGAAAAGAATATCAGATTTTGAGGCATTGAAGGTTGATCGGTCTTGAAAATGGTCAAAGTCTTTCACGTAAATGTGACGCATCAGATCCAAGTCTGTGATGTAGTATTTTGCCAGCAGTGAGGTCGTAGAGTCCCACAAAGGCTTTCCAGTCTGAAAGGCTTCTTGATAAATCAACGCCTCTGCTTCCGGTAGTGACAATTTTCCACCAATGAACTTGACTTGCGGTGCCAGCTGCGCCAAGTAGGCTACGTTTCGTTTCTTAAAATATTGTCCATGCTTCCAGGTTGGTAGATGAAAAATAGCACGATTCCTATGATTCCTGATGGAATTAACCACAAAATAAAGCTGACTAGACCCATTGTGTAATGTCAAATGAAATGGTTTGCAAGTGAGATTTTGGCTAGATGTTACACAGCGGCAACTGATAATTGACTGTCTGGACAAAATCCATTTTGAGTATTGCACAGGATGAAAATGCTCATATATATTAGCTTTGCATTATGTATTTCGTCCTTGCACAACTTCAACAAAAAACGGGACGTTAGATACGCTGTCTGTGGGCTTCTTATGTAACAGCAATGACTCATCACCTCAAATCGTGATTCATGAAAAGGTACACCGAAGAGTTTTATCAGGTAATAACATATAGAAATAGAAATGATGTGCAAACTGAGATGCTTTGCTTTTTCTACTTACGGTTCGGTTATCAACTTCAAACAGCACTTGACAGAAAAAGATTGCATACAGATGACAGATCGAGGCGGACTCTCAAAAGCATGGTAGTAAAAAACATGCATGTGCAAAAAATACATGCAAACTTGTGTACGAATATTTCACAAATGATAATGTGTTATGGTTGGTAGCATGAGCATGCATTTCCAGCTATATATTACCTTATAAGGTAAACTTTCGTTACCAATATTTCGGGAAGCATGCTAAATGAAGGTTGTAACAATTTCTTGGTTGAACTTGATTAAAAATAGCTTCATGATGAAATATTTTACACATTACTTTGCCTGAGTTTAAAAGGCGTTTTCCATGAAAGTACACATAGTAGTGGAATATTTCAAAGTGCTAAAATAACACATCTCGGTCAATCTACTTTATCTTAATTGCCCAGTTCAGCAAACACATACAGACGGTGATAATAGTTTATTGTTATGGTGTACATAGCGTATCTAAAAATTGTTCATTGATGCAAGCTTATAAGTCTGAAAATTGGAATAGCTTGTCGGTTATATCCAGTTCTATTACAGCCACAATGGCGAATGGATTACATAGTTTATGAAACAAACCTTACTAGCCGAGTGACATAAACTGACTGCTTGTGATAAAACTGCTGCTGCACTACCATGATGCACAATTCAATTTACAATGTGTGCTTAATGATGACGTTAACGATGACAGATGTCCATGAACATACGACGGGCAAAGCGACCAGGTACATACATCTTTGCAGGTGATGAGATTAACAAGAACTGAATCACACTTTTTTAAAAAATGAAATCATTAGTTTTGCAATGTTACTGTTCTTCCTATTAGTTTCTGAGTGTGATGGTTGTGCTCACGAAAGACACACTACAAAATTTGTTTCCTACGCACATTCAACAACAACAAAGAGTAAAAATCTCGTCCTTTTGAAGGCTTTGGCTCAACCAGGGCCTAAAACGAATTTAATGCCTATATTGTTATTAAGCGGTCGAAATTCCATTGAAGTTCTCAGCTTGATCATCAAGGCTTGATGAATGAATATATTATCTAATACAATAAAATTATTTTACAAAAATTCACACAACATTTTTGGCTTTTGTTAACAGCATTCAAATAATTTTCAGATATTAAAAGTTATTATTACAACGCCAGATGTGTATAGTTGCAATCATTACAAATTATGTTCACTTTGCTGGTGATAAGTACTCCGCATAACTTTCTCCAACCAATCTGTAAGCATAGTTCCCTTTGTAATTTGTTCCAATTTCCAATAGATAAATATATTTGAATAGTTTACTCTCACTTTGCAGAACATGAACCAAATTGTACTACTCATTTGGAAGAATTTCTACACTGGGTGAATGACGTATGTACCTCAGAACAACCAAACAACCTTCAAATCAGCATCAAAAGAATATTTATACAACAAATACTTGAGCAGAGTAAATAAGCGTTTCATTTACATATCCACACGAAACTCCGTGTGCGATTTCTCTATACATAGACAATGTTGGAATAGGTAGACTTTATTAGATTGTAAAGGATTACAAATGTAACCAAACTTTATTTTAAAGATTTAAAACTGTTAATCCTAAACAAAAATTATTCGGACAAAAAACCCATTTCAGTAACCCTATTATGAATGAGGGATAAAAGCATTTTCACAGTTAGATCCTCCGATGTTCTCTGAGGTCATCATGTCACAATGAAGAATACTATTATTAAAGCCATTTGTATCACAACTACTCTGATTTGATTCCATTTCATCTTGTAAGCGGCAGCCCCATTTACTTCGTGCAAATTGCAAGATCGATCAGTTTTAAACTCTGGACCAAACACAGTTCTACAAGCCTTCCCAATATCTGCATTGCAGTCATCTTCTTTGCAGTAGCAATCCTTTTCAACTGTGACCCTCGTCATCACGTCTAGGTGTACTATTATATGTTTGAAA
>LJIJ01000629.1:0-89518 GCA_001718145.1 Orchesella cincta | reverse complement strand
GGAGCTATTAATACCAATTGAATAATATGTTTCTTTACGGAGACCTATGCATTTGAACGTTATTATTGCACACCGGTTTAAAATTACAGAATGGGACAAAAATGTCTATCACACAAGTTGTCAGTTGTCACAATAAAGGTTGGGCTGCTATCCCATGAAAACCTTGAAGATACTGTATATACTCGTCTCTCGAGGGATTTCTGATAATTCCATCTTCGCCAGCAAGATGCAAATTATGGATAAGACCAACCATTTTTGTTATAATGAATGAGAGTTTTGCATAAATTGGAATAGTAAACATGTCGTACTCTTCTGATAAATGGCTTGTTTGATCGATTCTCATTTCTACTAGACAACCAAGTGATGACAGGGCGCATCGCAGTATTGGGTTTGGTAACATGATATTGCGAAAGAAAATCATTTTCATTTGGTAGGAAGTTGGAAGACTAACCGTGCAAAATTCCATGTCATGTAAGCATCTTTTCAATGCTATTTGTCGCAAATAAAAGTTTGACACCATTGCATAATGTCACCAAATTTAACGTTAGAAAAGAAGGGAGTTTACCATCCTTCAAATAATCGGTTAGCGTGTTTAATAGATACTCGCTCAAAAATATGCATTATACATATCATTTGTATTTACAGTAATAAAACATTTATGATTCAATTTTCAGAGGTTGCAACTTCAAGCATTTTGATTCCATTAACCCACTTGCAAAAATAGAGGCACAGCTTTCCATTCCATAATTCCTTCAGGAAATGTGGTGACGTCCCAGCACAATGCAGTGCACGAATCATAACAGTAACTAAGGTTTCGTCAGTACCGAGGAGGTCTTAAGTTTTTATAGAAGTAAATAATGTATTTTTTCATCATATTTCCAGCAGAATAGATACTGAAATGCCACATCACAGTCACCCCAAGATCTTGAGTATATCTGTCTCGTGGTTTGTACATCAACTTCATACATCATGCTTAATACTTAATACATACATAAACAATTGCACGGACGGAACAAAAAGGAACGGCAAAATGGGATTATATTATGTGTAGTGTACTCTGATACGAATGATGCGAACTTAAAAGCATGAGCAGGAGTGTGCATCTAAGATGGTTAATTCCGGCAAGAGTGTTTAGCTATGGGAAAACTGTAGTGACATCCTCAAACTGTTTAATAAATAATGTTACAAATTTCATTTCAAAGAAAACTATTAAACTGCTACAATGCTGGAGTTGTTAGAGACAATAATTGAGTTTGTTTAAAACTTGCCGTAAAGTCACAAGATTCAACAACACGTTTACTGACGACATAGTGAGCTACATTTCCCAGTTCATGAACTCGGGACCTAAGACAAGCCTAATTTTAAACACAAGCAATCAACAAAGCCTTCGTTTGTTAGTGCCATTTAAACCATCACATGGTTCTGGATCCTATGGGTTTGTAGAAACCTTCTTTTTTTGGTGAGATGTGGTTGGGTGTTTCATTGGTAAAAACCAGAGACCGCTACCGCACCCTGGATTCTCACGAGAAGGTGACTACGTGCAGCCAGCAAAGTCAGCAATATACACACATATTTATCCACAAGTATTGCAGAGCTATGCTGCTGGGAGATAGACCTGAAATCTGTAAATACATAATATTTATACTTACTTACTAGTTACTATGAAAAGACGTACTGCCTATTGTGAGTCGTAGGCACGGACGACCGACAATTCATATATTCTTTTTTCTGTGCATGCTCCTCTGGCTGTGTGGAGCTATGAGTATATCGTACTTGTTCAAATAGCAGAGCTCTGATATACCATACCATATTGGTTAATCCATGCATGCATGCATGCATAGAACAAAAAATCCATCAACTTACTTAAATATACTAGCCTATTTTTCTCGTTGTTTTGGTGTGATTCGAAATTACGCTGTCAATCTCGGCTAGTACTATCATAGAGAGGAGAAGAATAATTAAATTTGTCCATAGGACCACCATTAAAATAGTCATAGTACTATTGTTACGTCATCGCCACCAACCACACACATGAAAGTTTATAACATTTTTTACACCAGTGTTTCATCATTCATGTATTTCTCTCTCTCTTCAGCTCTCCTTACACATAGTTAAATTGTATTAATTTTGGATAGTAGCGCTGAGAAGCGCAGTCGCGTTCATACAGTATTATAATCATCATCATTATTATAAATACTGTAACAGAAAAGGAAGGAAACAAAAACGGAATGGGAGAACATATCACGTTCACATAGTCCAATATTACACCGACTTAAAAAAAAGAACTCTGAATCCAAAGCTCGGTGTGTTGAAAAAAGAAAGGCTTACAGAATGGAGAAAAATTGTTCTCCACACAACTTCATCATATCGACGAAGCCTACTTTGTCCTTATCTCTGTACAAATAACACGCATAATACACGAAAAGACAGAACTATTAATATTTTACAGAAATAACAGAAATCTCACCCAGTGAGAGGAGAACTAGACGACAAGACAGCAAAATATAATATTTATAAATTCTTGAGTGCTTTGTTTAAACTTGAGTCGCAACACGTTATTATGCGGAAAAGAAAGAAGCCGATGAATGTCCACTGAGAATGAAGACAAAATAAATTAAATCATGTTCCAAGGTGGTCATTTGCTACCCAGATATGACAACGACGAGCCTGCTCCTCTTGTTATGTGATATATATATAAAATTTACACTTTGAGGTTTCTCAAAGAAAAAGAGGCGTTTGCTGGAATTTTATAGAGAAATAAAAAACGGCATTACATTAACAGTTCATACGACTTCTTACAAAGGAGGATAAAAGTGACTAAGACTAATAGTAACTAAGGTTAAGACATGAGAGAATAAAAGACCATGCTGGAAATCCGCAGCATCTTCTTGCAAAGACACTGTTGTTTGCCCTTGGCTGGGCTCCTTTCTCTGCTGGAGAGAAAATGTCCTCTGGTTAAACATTGGTAGCTCCGTCACCATCATCATCATCATCATCATGGAACAATTACTCACCACGATTTGTGACGGTGTGTGGTGATAGGTGACGATTAATAGATGACTAGCTAAAGATATTAAGATATCCAGAGTTCATAAAGTGCACTGTGGGTGCAAAATCAATCTAGGATTTTTTTAAACCTGTTGGAAATACACATGAGTGTATTCGCCGTACGTAGACAATTCATCCAGTAGTTATCATGACGCCATCATCCTCATCCAAAAGAGCCATCTCTTCCTTCCCACACATTTTCGCTGAGGTCATTTAAAGGTAATTTTGTGATTTTTAGTTTAACTCACCTAAATTTCTCTCAATCCAGTATCGTATGACGCCATGTTGTAGACTCTCTCTTTCTCCGTGCATGATACTTTTAAAACAATAATTATTATACTTCACTCTTGCTTGTATTCACCCCTTTCATTTTAAAGTTTTATCAGTTGTTGCTAAAACAAATTATGCTCAACTGTTACCAACTTTCGTTGAACTAACACGGTTACTTTTGGTGGAAGAAAATCCTTTCAGTTGTCACCTCTGTGGTAGCTACTATGTTATATTAAAGAGGGAAAGGGCTGTTGGCAATTTCACAAGTATTATGCTTATTTAACTACTTATATCGTTAATTTGCTAATCGCACTAGACCAACTACATTACTAGAACAACAAAACTTTAATACTTTTTGTTAAAAGAAACATGTGGGAAATTAGTTATAAAACACATGTTCTCCCAATACTTGTCGCTAGAACACAGTATTGTAAATAGAACAGCTTGTCTTTTAGAACACTTTTTGAAGTAGATGACTGCTGTTATGTGTACTTCAATGCATTTGAAAGATTATTCAAGAGTTTACACCTTGAAGCAAAAGTAAAATTGGAAAATTTGAAATCTACGGGCATCGAACAAGTGAAAATACGGGGGTTTAAATGTTGGCTTCCTAATTGAAGCAGTTGTGGAGTTTAAAATTTGTTTAAAGGTTCACTCAAAATTGAGCTTCAATATTATACGTTTCTCTTGATTTAACCACTTGGGATGTGACGCTTGAAGTCGACTCAATTTTGAATTAGTCAGCAGTAGATTAGTAAAACTTAAGTAAGACGTTAACAGAGATTCCTTTAAGGTATTAAAGGGAGATGCCAACTTGTTTAATATTGATAGAGAATGGCTAATTTACTGACGTGTCCGATTTACGTTTGTATTAGAGTTTTTCAGTATTTTTAGTAGCCGTCCATGAAACAGCAAAAAACTTTGGTACTTAATTAATGATTGAAGTGACGTACTTACGGTTCTCCTTGAAACGACAGTAACAATAGCTTAGGACGTATTGTACTAGCATTTCACGGAAAACTATCTCCCTTAAAAGAATGCTTTTTAACTTCAGTATTCAGTACGGAGAATAAATTTTATAGGCAGGTGGAGATCGTGATGCCATACCTACATTTACATATTGCTTAATTTTGATTCAATGAGAAATTGCATTTCAATATACATATAATACATTTGACATTTAGTCCTGTATTATTATTATTATTATCATTAGAAGTTTGAATTTATGTAGTTCAATCCCTCATGTAGTAGAAATTACAAACATTATGATTCCCTCCCATAAACTGAGTATGGTTTAGTGCTTAAATGTAGCTGTTACCCTGGTCTCCTTGCATCCACATTATACGTGATTAAATTTTAGCGCTACCACGATACTTGATATGTAAAACCTAGAAATTAAACCTCTGCGTTGATTGAGGTTATTATTTATGCTGGATAAATTGCAAGGTGCTTATTGGCTACATTATCTTGAACTAACAATGACTATGATGGCATCAGCAACAAAAGCTATCCTGCCTACCCACTATGATTGGAGTAGTAATAGGTTTTGAAACTGAAGACTTTATATAAGAATAAGCTTACAATTCATTTCAATGAAAAGCCTTACTTCCGCTTAGTCAAAAAACCGTAGTTCTATGCTGCTGAAATACATACGTAACGCTGGATTTCTGTAGCTGACGTAAACGTTTGATTTTTTTGATGAAAAGAATGAAACCTGACAAATGAATTTGATACTTGTTACAGATGAAAATATCCCTTATACGTTTAAATATTGACTTGGTTGGTCTTCCAAAGGCCCCACTGATCTTTTAAAATGCATCGAGGGTCACATCATTATGGAGTCGCGTGTGACTCTTACAATCGAAGGGGTTAATAAACTAGCCATTTTTAAAATTCTGCTTTGTAGAATTGCAAAAAGATTGTTGAGTGTAGTAGCTTAGCAAATAACTATGTGAGCATGAGTTGAGCCCGATGATCATTAACATTTTGCTGGTATTTAGGCTACAACGACGACGCCATGTTGGAAGTTGTGCAGCAGTTTAGGGAGTTCAAGCCCTACCTCAAGAAGAGGCTTCAATACATCAAGAAGACTGGTAGGGATCTCGAGTTCCAAGAAGAAGTCGAGGAAATTAATTTCTTCTTGGAGGTCATGGGCGACATCCTTGCAGATGAGTAAGTTTTTAGGGACAGCTTTAGTAAAATTAACATGATGACGTAATAATCTGTAAACTTACGAATGGGGCTAAATATTCTAATTCTACTATGAAATCTTACATTTACTAGAACTCATGGGGTGCCCCAATTGCGTAGTTATATTGACAAAATCCATGATATGATACGTAAACATCCTATGCCAATGACTGAGGTAATTTCATGAATTATACTAAATTTCGAGTGCAGGATACCTTTAAAGGGTGGTAGGATTTTAAAACATGTATCTCCTGCATATTACTATACAGATGCTAGGAAGCCTAAGCTCTCTGGATCCTACTGAAGATCTAAATGACAATGATCACCCCAGAAGTCCCTCGCCAGAAGCAAGAGGGTCGGACAGTCAGTCAAATGTTCGGTTGATTCCCACTCATGGTGGGCATCGTACAGTTGAACTTAGCTTCAATTCTAGAAAGGGTAAGAGAGTATACACTGATTGTTATGAGTTCTTTGTACGAAGAAAGAATGAGACCTTTATGGTTTTTGAAACGTAACTATTTCGATTGTTGTAGAACATGCTAAAACTGCCAAGGAGGAGGAGGAAGATATGTGGGGACCTCGACCACATGAAAGTACCTACACAAGACGGGAAAATTTCAAAGATGTGGACATGCGACAGGGAGGCTTCTATGACAATTCGGGTAGTTCATTTGGGAGGGGTGCACGACGGTGGAGTGGTGAAAGTGATTTTAGTGGTGCTCGTGGTGTTGGGAGAGGACTATCAGTTGGTCGTGAACCATCTTATATCCGAGGCCGTGATGATTATCGTCGTGAGGAGGTCACTGATAGGTATGACGATAACAACTGGTTTCGAACTGATCGCACTAGGAATAATAGACCAGCGTTAAAAAATGATGACGAAAGTGAATACGCACCAACCCCTTCATGGCTGTCTGGGCCCGAGCCAAACGGAAATTCTTATGACGAGTGGAAGCCAAAACACAACGACAGAGACCCCGGATTCAGACCCAACTACGACAACAGACGACCTCCTCGAGAACATGATGACTGGAATGGTGGTATTGATGCTAGGGGGCGAAGTGACATGCGAGAGGATAGACATCATCAGCCCCCACCTCATCATCACTCGCAACATTATGAGCGTCGACCCTCTTCCGAATCACGGCGAGATGAGAGGAATGATGACTATCTTTATGAGAGACGACCAAGGAATGAAAGACCTCATGAATCTTCCACTCGTCCAGACTTAAATAAATCACCAGCCGACTACAATCATGGACCCAGTCACAGCCACGGCAGAAGGAGGGAAGACGAGGATAATATGCACATGAGAGGTCGAATGGATCGGCAATATCCCTCTCATACTGCATCCCCTAATATGATGAACCCCATGACCAGTATTCGCATGCCACATCCACCCCCTGGGGCAATGGGTTACAATGTTGGCCAGCCACAGCATCAAATGCATTACAACAACACCTCAGTTATGCCACCGCCTCATTTTCCTGTCGTTTCTTCGCCATTACTTCCTTTACCTGTTCCTAATATTCCAAATCCTCGAATGAATCTCCCAATGCAGAATGTCCCGCCGCCAATGGCAGCTAATGTATCTCATACCATGGGTTTCCAACCGCCGATAGTAAACAACTTCGTCAGACCTGAAATGCATGGGAGTCCGAGTTTTCACTCATGTACCACCGCCGCCACCTCAGCCTCAAACCAGTAGGCCACCCCCGGGTCCCCCACATCACCACACCGCTGAAGCCTATCATGGAGGTTCTCCCGGCTATGCTAGTCCTGTGGACTCGTCTTCTACAGATCGTGTTAGAGAAATCAGCATGCTGAAAGCAAAACAGTGCTTTGGCAGAACTGTAAGTCGACCACCACCGCCTGGTCCTCCACCACAAGCAGCAGCCCCTGGTACATCTACCACTGCTGCTACACCTGGTCCCATTTCTCCCAACTCAACTACAAACAAAGGTGTTCTTGATCCCCGCCTAAATCGAATAGGTAGGGTTCAAAGTCGGCAGAAATCTCCACCTGCCGCTTCCGCTCCTCCTCCTGCCCCTCCAGCGCCGCCTGCTCGACCTGATGCGGGTAATGTTCTGAGAGCAGATCCCAGAGCAAGAGAAAGAATGAGTGAGGGCAAGCGTAAACTCATGGAGGCGAGAGATCGCGTTCGGGACAAGGAAGCCGAAAGGAAAAGTCATCCCAAAAATGTTTCCAAAGTCCAAGAGCTTCGCAAGCAGTTTGAGAAAGAAGGTCTTCATAGGCTAGGCAGGCCTGCTCCAAAGAAGCCAAGCGGATCATTTGAAGACGCCATTAGCTGTCAGGCTGACTTAGCAAATAAATCTAATGAGAAAGCAAAATCCCGGAGTCCATCCAAGGAGAAGGAGCCTGAGGACCGGCATCATGGAAGATCTCATTCTGATAAGACTGATAGAGACAAGAGCCCTAAAAAGACGGAGGAGAAGAACAAATCTAAAGAAAAATCTCATGGGAAAGATGCCGACAATGAGAAAAAGAAGGACAAATCTGGTAGAAAGAAGTCTGAACGAGGAAACGCATCTCCGAACAAGACAAAAGCCGGCAAGGGCTCCAAGAAAGCATCAGATAATCACGAGAAAGGTTCTCAAAATCTAGAGCAAAATAAACTGGCTGGGTTTAAAATTCCTCGGAAGCCCAAGCCTGCGCCCCCACCTGAGCCAGAAATCCCACCAGTTGAACCGATACCAGAACCTGTGGCCAGTAGTAGTGAGAAGAGTGGGCATGAGGTGTCTACATCACCACCTGCCTCGCCTGAGCCTGCCCTTACTCAGGTTCCTGATAGTGAAAGTAGGACAGATGATGCTGAACCGGTAAGAGAAAAACTAAATTTGTTTTACATTTCCTCAAATTTAACAAGACAAGAAATTAAACGCTTAAAATGATAGAATCTCATTGAAAAGGACTTTTTTTTGTTAACACTCGTCTTTTATCACATTTTTTTATTTGGTAGCAATTATGCTAATGACATTTACGCATTCAAATCGCTATGATAATATTTATAAAAAGTTATTTATATCCTTTTATAAGATCTTGAGCATATATACATCCGTTCAAGCCTTTTATATCAATCAGTCTCTTATCGTTGTGATTTTTGTATTCTATCCATGCAGTCCACTTCATCCACCAAGCCAACTCCGCCTGCACCGTCTGTAGCAGGCTCATCAGCGCCAGACCAAATAAATCCAGACGCATTGGAATTTTTGAAGCAGTTCCTCATAACCACTATGCAGCCAGAAGATAGGGAACACTTGCTAGGAAATCAGGATAACCTAAAAGACTTCTTCTTCAAAATAAAGTCAGAAATTGTTGCAGCTAAGGAAAAGCGTGAGGACAGCTCAAGTTTGCAGAATGCCCCAGAAGAGCCTGACAGTGACAAAAGTACACTTGAGACTGAGGATCCAAAAGAGCGTGGAAGGAGTCGAGAAAAACGAAAGAATTCCAAACGAAGGTCTTCTCTAGAGAAACTCCATGATGCCTTAAAGGAAATGCGATTTGACACTATGCTCCCCCTTGGGCCACGTAGATGCACGGTAAAAAACCATTTTAATGACTGTATAGTAAATGCATTAAAGATGTAGTAAACTAACTCACCGTAATTTTTTCTTTTAATAATTAGAGAGGAGGACAGGAAGAGGCTGCTGCTGCTGGGGAAGTTGCTGAGACAGCTGAAACTGTTGTACCTAGTCCGCCTCCTCCTGTGGAACTGCCACCACCACCCACTGCTGAAAATACGGAGCAGCCAAAACAAGGAAAACGTGCCCCAAAAGTAGCTACAAAAAGGAGGGGTAGACCACCAAAGGCTCCAGTTCCTAAAAAGGGGAAAAAGGCAACAAAGAAGGTGCTTCCACCACCACTACCTCCTCCTCCTCCCCCTGTGGTGGAGGAACAAGGGACTGACGAAGTGGTTGATGATGCGGAAATTGACGATTCCGTATCTCAAGTATCCGAGCCTGTTGGAAAGAAGGGTGGTAGAAAGCGGAAGCTTAAACCTGCTAAGCCAGTACCAAACAAGCGTGCTAAGAAATCTGGGCCTGTTACAAGAGCTCAAGCAGCACTGAAAAAGTCAAAGGAGTTGTCAAAGAAGCTTCCTCCTCCACCACCACCACCAGTAAATAAATTCAGTAAAGATGCTGAACCTTCAAAGACAAACAAAATGTTGCTACGACGTATGACCAAAAAATCCGATCCAAAGGCTCGTCTTAGCTCTTTGGACCAGGTTGTGAACACTGGCTTGTGTAAAATTAAGCTAGAGGTGGATTATTCAACACACCCACAAGTGAAACCAGAGCCAGTGGATCCTGATCCTTTGTTAAACACTAGTGATATAATGCCTGACAGTGACATTGAGGAGGTTGGGGAAGACATTGAGGACAACCATCTTGCAGATCAGCTTGATAACATAATAAATGAGAACTTTGACAATGACACTGTGATCAACATAGATAAGCAAATTGAGGAGAATATGGATTTAGATGTGTTCAACACGCTCGATTCTGATGAGCAAGAGGCTGTGACAGTGAAAGAGGAGCTTGACATCCAGATGGATGTAGAAGTAGAGGAGCCCTTCTTAGTGACTGAACCCTTGAATCGGTCACTAACCCCCACTGATTTGCCAGAGACTGACCCGGTCAGTGATGATACTGAAGACACAACTCCAGTTGTGAACAGTGTTCAAAATGGTCAGCTTCCGTCAACATCCACAACTGAGAGCATTAGTAAAGAAGCAAAAGATGAGTCAACGTCCAGTAGTTCACTCACTCCTTCTTCCAACCCATCGTTACCTTGTACAGGGGAAACTGATGAAAGTTCACAAGTGAAAAAGTCTGTGGTTGAGCTGCCGCTCACGTCGAACCATGCGCCATTGAACGATGAGGAGCCGGCACGTAGGCCGAGCATTGCTGCAGATACGTCTGAGAAAGAAGGGAAGAAGGAGAATACCATTCCTTCTGAAGCAAGCTCTCGGAGTTCCTCTCCTACTACCACTGCTTCTTCATCAGGAGAGAACGTTGCTATCACAAGTGAAGACAGTAGTCTGTCATCAGCCTTGAAAATGAAACTAGAGTCTACAGATGTTAAGCTGGAGTTGGATGTGATGAAAGGTGTGTTTAAGTGTGATTTGTGTAGTTACTCAGGTAAAAAAATTGTATCTCATTATGTTAACAAGCATGCACCATGCAATATTCCCCAAGCTCGCTTGATGCAAGAGACATTTAATGGGCTGATTGAGTTGAACACTTCGCAAAGTCCCCAGCTTCTAGAAATTATTTTGGACGAGGAGCAAACTCAGGTTTGGCCTTGTCTCTACTGCGATGATCGTTACGACTGTATAGCGGACTTTTACGATCATTTGACTAGTCATACGGGTGAATTTAGATATGAGTGTGGTGAATGTCGCGCCTCCTACCCGCACCAGAAGACCTTAGTGAACCACATCAAGCTTCATAAGGGGGTTGCTAAAAACTGCGTCAAATTTACCTTCGAGTCGGGTGTTGAGAAGGGTTCAAAAGAGCTCTCCGGGTTTCTATGCAATGACTGTTACTACTTTCAGCTTAGGTTTGAAAGTATCATACGTCACATTGAGCAAACGGGCCACTCTAGTTTAGATGTTAAAAGTGTTCGCCTTATCCGTCCTAATGCTAATTCTGCCGTTTCAGACTCCAATTCGAGCGGTGCGCTACCTTTGACTAACGAAGTGCCTGAAAAAATCCCGGAACTTGGTTCTCTCCCCCCACAGTCACAAGTCGGTGGGGAGAACACAGAAGCGTCACAATCTATACCTCCACCACCCCCAGCTGAGCCAATCAATGAGAAAGAAAATGAGTGCATCTTTTTCGGCACGAATACTGACGTTTCTCCACCAAGTATCACACTGAACGAGTGTAGCTTGAAGATTGATCCTGTGTTCGAAGTCCCATTTTTGGATAAGCTTCTAAAGAAAGTGTATGTGGAAGTGGATGTGGATGAGACTGAGTCTCAACCCCAACAAAATGAGGGAGCCGCTAAAACTCGGAAAAGGAAGCGGTCCGACTCCGAAAGTGAACAGCGGCGATCTGACAAGTTAGAACAGTCGAGACTAGATGCAACATCTAATATCACAACTGCTGCTATTCCCACCATGGAAGATGCAGCAAATGATGGTGAAGTTGCAAAGTGTGTGGTTGAAAAACCCAAAACCATTCACAACTTTTATCCAAACAGAGCTAACTCTGCGAGAATACTGTGGAATGCAATGACTGAAACGTGTACTGAAGAACCCAATGATTTCTTCATCTCCAGCGACGAATCCAGTGATGACTCGGATTCTGATGATGATTCTGAAGTCGTTTCTGACTCGGATGCTTCCACAAATATATTAAAACCAGATCCACCTGCAGAAGCTCAAGCTCCCGCTGCAAAAGTTGATCCAATTATAAGTGATTTTGATGAGGGCATGCGTAATAATGATCACCTCGTGAAATTAAAGGTCATGCCTGAACTGGAGTTGGAAAAGAGTTATGCTAAGTCACGGGATGTTGTTGCTATTCGTCGAGCAGGCGATCTCCATAATCCCAACACTGTGCTTTTCGGGTATATAATGCCAGGCCCTCCTAGGCATACTCCAAAATTGAGGGATTCCAAGGAGGTGGATAAACTTACTCATATTACCGGAAAGAGGGCGTTCCCGGTGAAAAATGTGACTTCTCTCAAGGCTATGCTTACAAACCAAAAACTGCTGCATCTTTTTAAATGCATGGGAACCTACTGCTCCTACACTACAGACTCTGCACCGGACTTTCTTGGACATCTTCACAATAAGCATTTTAAGAGTCGCGAATCTATATCAAGCAACCATGGCTGCTCTCGGTTTTTGCCGTGGTTGGATATTAAGAGTTTCAAGGTAAGATAAAAGATTTTCATGTCAAACTCTTACGTTAAGATACACACACGGCAATTGTCTAACTATTTGTATTCTATTACAGGATGCTGACTGCTGTTCATATTGTTCTGCTCGCTACAAAGATCCAAAGGACCTCGTTGACCATGTCGTTAACCAGCACGCTCAGAGTCCATTTCAGTGTAACAAGTGCTTCTATCGCTCCTTCTACCATCGCTATGTTGTCAGGCACTTTGTAAGAACGCAAATTTAGACATACATATAGTATAATACTCATATTTCTTGGTTTTGTATTTGATTTGTCTTTATTAATGAGGTTTAACCTGCTCCAAAACAACATTAGTTTACAAATTATAGTCGATTTTATGTTTCTGTGTAGTGCATTAAACTGCAAAGTTATGTCTCTAAAAAAGATAATCATGTACGATTGGTTTATAATTTCAGGATATGGCACATCCAACTGAGACTCCTCATGTACTGAAATGCCATAAAAAACAGGAGATAATGTCAAATGAGGCAACCCTCTTTCAAATATTTGTCTACAAATGTGATATCGGTAAGTCACTTTTTTGGATGAGAAAGTCATAGCCAACGATTAGAGAATCTGCAACCACCGTTGTATTACACTACGTAGCGTGCCACTACAAAAATACATTGACTCGGCCTTCTATAAACCATATATTTTTCACGACTACTATATGAAAATGTATAAATAAGCCACTAATGATATAAAGTTCAAGCAAAAACTAAATGATCACAACATTTGTTGAGAATACTGGTAGTTATTTGTTTGGGGTAGATGGTAAACATCTGAAGTCGAATAAAATTAGTACACTACTCGTAACTAGTAACTAAGAAAAACAAACTAGTAAAGTTATATAGTCTTAAGTTACCCCCAACTTCATAAAGACTGAAAAGTTAACATTTTTTATAGGTAAGTTCCGGAAGGTAATCTTTAAAAATGATGTCTTGTAAGGTTTTGCCTGAATGCAAATAATCCACTGTGAAGATGACTTAAGTTAGAAGAAAACAGTTGAATTTCATATCAGGGCTAATCAGTTTAGTAGTACCTTGCCAAAGAATTAGTTTTTAATACGTAAGGTTATGCAGGAGAAAGTGTAATCAACACTTCTATAATTAAATGAATTTACAATAAACAAAATAAACATAGTTACTGTTTTAAAATTATCTGGAGTGAATCGCTGCTATTTGCTATCGTAAGTTAACTTACACGAGTGATTGAGGCCACGTACTGACATTATGGTTTTTACAGATAACCCATCATGTAATAAAACAAGAAGATTTGTTTTTCGGGAGGATTTCATGGAGCACTTGCGAAGGTGTGTTTCGCCAACGGATATGTATCCATGTCATTTGTGCAAAATGACTGTGCCATTGGATGAGCTCATTGAGGTAGGTGATATTAGCATAAAAAGACAAGACTTGGATTGGCAAGCTTGTCTTGTTCCAACACAAACCGGGGCAATGCAAGAATTGTCCCATTGTTAGGAATGGTGAAATAATGTCGAGTTATTTCTCTTTTACAGCACTATAAACTTCATAACCTCTTCAAATATCACTGCTCATACTGCCAATTCGGGAGTGAAGTAAAGTCAGATCTTGACGAACATTTTGTTATCACACATCCAAACACTTCGGGACGGGTTTTCTATCGTGTGAAGCCTGCACCTCCGAACCCTGGTGAACCGCCAAAGAAGGACGTTAGCAGAATAGTTTCAGAGAACTATGACCCAATGGAAGTTGATGAAACTTCGAATTCGGCTGCAGGGAACACAACTGGAGAAAACCAAGGAGGAGCGGATGGTGGTCCGATGGACATCAGTGAGAATGAAGATAACGAGAAGGGAAGAGTAACAAATCTGAAAGGTAAGGAATTCCGAAGGGTGCATTATAACTGTAATTTATGGGGGTTGTATAATACTAACATCCCGTGTTTTCTCACAGGCCGCGATCTATACCGTTGTGTCACCGGAGACTGTGACTTTTCCGCTGATGACGGCGATAGCTTCAAAGCTCATGTAACATCCTGTAGCTTGGTAGCAGATAGCCGGAGTTTAGCTTGTGCTCATTGTGAGCGTAAAATGAAGACTGTTACAAATTTGCTAGAGCACATGAAAGTGCATGGAGAAAAGAAACAGATTTGCTCTCTATGTACCTTCCGCAGTTGGACGAGCACTGAAGTCACAAAGCACGTTAAGGTATTAATAACTTGTCATAACTAGTGATAATTTAAACAATTGACTACGTTACCTGTAAGCCTATAATGATTACGTTTCTTCCTTTCAGACTGTTCATCGGGTAATGAATTACAAACTCATAAAGAAAGAGCTAACCGAAGGAAGTGACCATGATGTTGTGGCATTCGCCAAAGACGTTGCTGCAAAGATGTGCACATCAGAAACATTTGCGAACAATTACTACTTATTTACGAGAAAAGCTTTGTATTCTTTTGATAACATTGACAAACTACCTCAAAGCAAAGTTTTCAGGTATGTTGTGTTGAGTTAGATTTGATATATTTTTCTTTCCAGTTTCGAAAATAATCCTATTTACTAATTTTTACTTTCAGTTCGGATCTCTACTGTGCTTTATGTCCTTATTCCACTAAAGTCCGGTCTAACATTGTTCGTCATTTAACTATTCACAAAAAGTCACTCGAAGATGGTGTCACGGTTGTTCCTCAGGCACCACGTATCAATCCGGTGCCATATCTTAGTCGGGAAAGTCTCGAGTTTGATAAAATGATGAACCTTGCAGCTAGTTCACATAAGACTGACGGGTAAGTTGTAGCAAGCTAAGGATGCCTTCAATCAATGACTAATAATCAGGCCAAACCATTTTATATTCAAACCATTTTATTGCAGTGGTACAGCAAGGTTGGATGAGGTGCGTAAACTTCCACAATTTGTGAAGGAACAGTTTCGCTATGTGTGCAGTGTTTGCGATCACATGACATCCGATGACGGTTTGCTCCAAACTCATATCAAAGTTATTCACAGTGAAGTAAACAGCTATAGGTGTCCCCATTGTCAGAAGAACGAAGAAACAAGTATGCTGTCCTTCTAATATTTTACACATCAAAACTAAAAGCGCTTTTGATGTGACAAGTTGCTAATTTGTTTGTATATCACTGTGGTTTAATAGAAGATAACCCGGAATACATCGTACCATTGGACAAAATCGCCCATCATTTAAGACTGCATGGTCCAAAACTTTATAAATGTGGCCATTGTATGATGGTCCAGCATCAGGTGCGTGCTATGGAGAAACATATTCCTGAAAAGCACCCTGAAAAGAAACCAATTCATTACTTAATACGAGATGTTGATCCAGATGGTATTCCATCATCTAGGTAAATACTTTTCAGTTGATAGAATAGTGAAGTTAAAAATGTTATGATTAAGACGTATATTTAAAGGACAATTGTTGTTGCTTCGTGTGTAGGCCTTCAACATCTGGGGCTCACAGACGCCATTCCGCAGACGACCCAAAGGGCATCATCGCAGAGAAATGGAAGTGCTTTTTATGCTCTTCAAAATCAGTCTTTGGAGCCTGGGAGGAAATCAAGGCTCACTGTGAATCCGTTCACAAAGTGAATAGCCAGTTTATGTGCCTTGTCTGTGACTTTTCTTCCGACGATGTTTCTGAAATGCTTACCCATTGCCAGGAGAAGTGCAAGTCTGTGGAGAAGAACAAAATCTTAGTCATGTTCTCAAAGTAAGTTTTTCAGTTTTGCTAACGTTCGTGCATCTTCAACAACATTTTCTGATACAATATTTTATTTGTGTTATTAGATGTGAAACATTTGATGACGACTCTGCCTCAACACTGCCAATGTGGAAGAAGCATGGTGGTGCTGTGCGTCACATACATGGAAACTTTACTGAAGATTCGGTGGCTTTAATTCGGCAGTATAACAATCAGCAAACTTCTGATACCAATTCTCTTACGAATTCACCTTTGCGAGGTAGCATGTCTGCGCTTCCAGCAAAGGCCGTGGCTAAACCAACCTCGGCTACTTCCAAGGCTCGAAGAAGTACGACGTGTCCGGCTCCGCCGAAAATCAACCTTGCTAAAACCATTTTAACAATGCCAATACCATCTTCCCCACCAAAGGTGGAGGCTTTCAAGTATCACTGCCATAAATGCGACATGTACAAGACTAAAAATCCTAATGAACTACGAATTCACTTGTTTAATGAATTTCGCTACAAGCGGTAAGTTGCTTTACACCCATGTTCATTAACTACACCACACAGTGTTACAAGATGGATTATTTTCTAGGTGGAAGTGTTTAATTTGCAATGCAACCTCCACAACTGAAAAGTCACTGAAGGGTCATATCGAACGGGACCATCAAAAGGTTTACCAACCAGATCTTTATTATTTGCAACCACCAAATCCAGATATTGAAGCAGAAGTAAGTTACCCGCCCAGTTTTTATAATTTCAATAAAGATTGAATGTCAATAGTGTGCTCAATTTTACATTCAATTGATTTCCCTTCCAGATTGACGACTGCATTGAAAGGCAAAACCGGAAGAAGGAATTAATCAACTCTTTCGCAATCGAGAAATTTGGAAAGTTGTGCTGCAAACACTGCAAGGAAGAAGGTCTCACGTATGCCACCTTTGAGACTCATATCCTTCAAAAGCACAGCGGATAATGCGTTTAAGAGTCAACAGCTAACCATACACGCATACTTGCATAACTTGCGTAATTATCTAGAGTATTGTATTATTATTTTGGTCTCAAGAAATCATAGGATTTGGAGTAATCATAGTCCAATCACTTGTATCTGTTTCTCAGTCGACCATTACCGTTGTCGTCGGCGCTGAATGGTAGGAGGCAGCAGGGCATTACTAACTTCCTATTATTACTTATAATTGCAAAAGGAACTGTGGTATTGTTGCAGTAAAATCTTGCTAAGGATTCTAAAATAATAGTTTTATATTGAAAGCTGCTAATCCCCTTTGCATAATATCACCTAGTAATCTCTTGCAGAGGTGTAAGCGTATCTCGTTTCAAATGTCCTTAGTTTTTTTATAGTTTAGTATTATTATGGAAAGTAATTATCTCGGTTCACAGTATGCAATAATATATAGATAGAGGTATAAAGGTACCTCTGAAATAACATAGTCTTCGTCTCCACGATTAAGGAGACTGTTATACTAATATATTGTACATATTATTGTTATCATAAGCGTGTAACCTTACCTAAAGGAGTGCGAATGGCGAATGAATCCGTGATTGAAGTCCATTGTTGACAGCGGATATAAAATCAGTTAATAATTTGTGATTATGTATAAAAGTAAAGTTGATTGACCACAAACAAAGTGAAAAATGATGTGCATTTGTTGAGTAATGTGTAATTGTACAGTCACTGCATTTTAGATGCGTTCTATAGATCTATGAGAGATTTGAGAATGAAATTCAATGATCGTTTGCTATTGATGGGATCTTTGAAAATAAAATGAACTGCGTTTTTTATAAATAAAGTATCTTGATGTAAAGTATGCATATAAAAAACTATGGCACTTGACTTTCGCTAGTGTGACGATTATAAAAAGGATCGTATTCCTTTATTTCAATTTGCATTTATGAACGTGTAATGTCTTCGTTTAACCGTTGGTTTCTAAAGCAACGGATTATGAATAAAAGTACGACTTGATTTAAATAAATTTCCATGGTCGAAATGACAGCGTTTTTTTACAATTATTCTGTATGCAAAGCATGGATTTATACATAAAAGGAGAGTGAAAAAAGAAGCGCATATCAAAAAGGCTTAGTTGATTTGATCTCTGGGGCTTTAACCTTAATTAACGTATATCCAGCTCATAATTGATGCTTTTGTTCCTTTAATGATTATATTCAACCCTTAAACCTGCCGGGATTCTATGGAGAGCGTAGAGACCAAAAATCATTAATGAGCAAGCATTTGGGTGTGGTGAAGATGCAGGAGGCACATTTGGTTGTTCAATAGGACGGAGTCCATTGTTGATAATAATAATACACCCTAAAAAGTTCTTCTTTGTTTCCCATTACTTTGAAAGGAGAAAATGTTCACACAAAATCTGAAAAAGTACGCCTTAAAGACACTCGTAAACTTATGTAAAAGTGCGTTTTGTAATAATTATCGTGGCTACATACGACGTTCATGATTATTACCCTTATTCCTCAAAATACTTTAAAATTATGCATTCATGAGTTTAAAAGCGCTCAAATTTAACCTGTAGCATGAGCATTTTATGAAGATTGCATTAAGGTGAATTAAGTTTTTATGAAATTGATACTCTGTTCCAGCAGAGACAGAGAGCAGTAACAAGAACACGTCTCATTGTAAATGCTTTAAACATGCAGATATAAGCCTTCACTTACCTGCAAGGTTTATACTATTTTGCTGTCATCTACGCTTACAGCATTACATGGCCGACGCACTTATCATCAATTTAAGTTTTACATAATATGTCATCCACACGGATAGACATCGGTATGGTTTCATTTAACTAAAATGGAGAAACAACTTTTCAATAAAGTCGAATACCGTCTTATCATCCTCATCCCTTTGTTTAGATTGTTCATGTACAGAGGAGTGTTCAACATTCATTGGTCTACGCTCATAAACCAGGGAGAGCAACAGCAGGGTGTCGAGCATAACATAAGGAAAGAAATGCTTTACAATAATGTATGTACGTCGTTGCAATCCTCCACTTTCTTCTTATGAATCTTCCCAAACTGCATTATGTAATACAGAATCCTTTTGCCCAGTATTGTACTCGCTGCAAGCCAAGAAAAGAGAACATTTTCGTCTGTGCTTTCCTCAGGTGAACAGTGTGTGGCTGGAGTAGCATCATCCCTGAGTGAATCCGTGACTTTGGGGCATTGTGAACCGCAACGACAATTATCATTGTTTCAGTGCAACGACGTTGCAATTCTTACAAAAATGTCGAAAGTTTTACTCAACACCAACTTGGCTCTATTGTTGGTATGGGTTCTGGCGCTGACGCTGACACCCGAACCAGCTACCGGTCAATCGGACGACGAGCTTGAAAATGAAATCCCAAGGTTGTCTACCGGAAGCTGTAAGAAGAGTGGAATGTGTTGTCCTGGAAGAGATAGCTCATGTGTTCAACAAAAAGCGAAGCCTAATGCCATCATTGAGGACTTGGATGACATTCCTTGCTATTGTGACCACGCTTGTCTGAATATTGGCGATTGCTGCTCTGATTTCAAAGCGGCGTGTGGGGGTAAGTACTCAAAATTTTGATTAGTTTTTCACGAAAAATTAATTGAACCTCTTTCTTGCAATTTACCAAAAGCTTATTGCATCTAAATGGTTGCTACAGCACTAGCTTTTCATAATGACTTGGTGTGGCATGTTCAAGTTAGCTGGCTTGGTATACATCCTACAGCAAAAGGTGTCAAAATGAAAAGTTAAACATACAAGAAAGTCAATAAGCTATAAAATTGGCTAAACAGTATTTCAAGCAAGTAGTTTTCTACCTGACAATATGCATTTAATTGAGATCCTTCGCTACATTAAAAATTTATTTAAACTTAACGAATATAGCAGTCTCATATATTTAAAGTTTTAAAAGAAAACGCCTTTCGCCACGTGCTCAAAATGTAAATGCTGCCATGTGGGAAATGAGGGTAAAGGTTTCTTTTGTGAAAATGACAAAGAGTTTTGGAGTAGTTCGCGTTACTCACACTTTCTTTACTAATTAAAATGTCATAAAATTTAGGGTATGCATCCCGTATAGGTCATGTAGTGACATTTTCTAAATTTCTTTAACAAAATTGAGTACACGTGTTCCATTTGTATAGCAGGCTTGCTGTATTCTGATTATGACAGTACAGTACAGTACAGTACAAACTCTCTAGAAAATGTTTTTCTTCTTCATTTTACGGGTCACATCCTCCATTGTCAAAACAAGTCATTGGTGCGGAAGCTTTTAGAACAACCATCAGAAAGGTGAACGTGAATTGTAAGCTGGATGAATATGAAGTAATGACTCTCCCAATCGGTTATCTGCATAAACTTTCACTAAAAATGTTGTTTCATACTATATTTGCATTTTTGTGAATGTGATACTTTAGGATGAAAATTAAATTCAATGAATTTCATATTCAACTGCATACTGGTGAAACGCAATGAGACAAGCTTCGAAAGCAGACATTTACTCCTGAATTGAAAAACCCCTTTCTACTGCGGTGGAAACTTGAAGAGAACCCAAATTTCAATTCGGCTGCTAAAAATATACCTAGTCAGCAAACATTTTACTCTCCAGTCTACATCTCGTTAAAATATTCCAGCACCCTTATATATGACTTCCTGTCATTTTGCACTTGCCTGCCAATAACAAATTGTGCTTAAACCTACTACCAGTAATAAGGATTAAGATTATATCAGAGAGAACACACAGGCTGGAAGTTGTCACACTTAACAAAATCACGACCCAAATGGTTGGCATTTACAGCTGCTCTGAATGGAAAAACGGTTTTGCATACTTAAGTAGCTACATATTAATACGGTTCGATGACTTCCCTAACTCAACTGCTGTCAAATACTGATGCAATATCATGCGTTCTTAACTAAGGGGAATGCGCTAACAATTAGTCACATTTGGCATTACGTGGTAAATATATATAACATGTGCGAAGGAAACTGTAAATACAACTTCCAAATTCCTTGTCGCTTTGGGAAATTTTATAATGACTCTGAGGCACAATCATTGCGCATAAACATTAGGTGACATAATATGACATAGTACTTGGCATTTGTGTCTTTACGGACAGTAACCATCTGTTTTAACGCACGTGTTGCTACAAAACAAAACTATAAGAATTTTTCAAAGTAGCACATCGCACCGGTGGTAAATTTCTAATTAGTTTTTATACTGATCTTCGACCTCATATAGAATCATTCTTATATGACTCATGCACATGTTAAAATCAGGAAATATTTATGCTTTCTTCATACATGCAAAGTCCTTTCACCTCTAGTTATGTCAAAATGGGGCATCGTAAGACTCATTGTAGAAATGGTTTCAAGCATTAGTTTTGTTATACAAATTATTCTTAAAATACACATTTTATTGAACTAGCTGATTCGGTATATTAACTATTACTGGAGCGAAACACACAAATTAATGATAAAAAACCCTTTCAGACTAATAGCAGATAGGGACGAAGTAATAGTTCAAAATAACAAGCTACCTCGTTGGAAATCAGTAATTTGGTAAACTTTATTAACACGAGAACCTTTAATTATCCTTGTTTAACGTACTACATCTTCGTAATGTTGTGTTACTAGCAGGGCACTTTTAGCAGAC
This sequence comes from Orchesella cincta, assembly GCA_001718145.1. Taxonomy (NCBI): domain Eukaryota; kingdom Metazoa; phylum Arthropoda; class Collembola; order Entomobryomorpha; family Orchesellidae; genus Orchesella; species Orchesella cincta. The sequence continues at coordinate 67,751 of LJIJ01000629.1, read as the reverse complement.
AGCGTCAACTGAAGCTAATTCTAAGGAGGACACTCATCATAGTCGTTAAAGCTTTTATGTCTTTGTTTTGACGCAGTTTTTGATTGCCATGTATCGAGTTGGGGTTCATGGTCTCCTTGCGATGTGGATTGTGGAAACGGTGTCATGACGAGAACACGAGCAATTATCCAAGAACCGAGAAATGGAGGCAAGCCATGTCCATCACTAATGCAGAAACGCGGATGTCTAGGAACAAGGTGCCAGCAAAGCATAAGGAGCTCTATTGAAGGCAAGAATATTTCATCATCATCATATATAAACATTTTTTAAGAACTTCAAAATACAAATTAGATAAGGAAGGCGAGCCTATCATATATACATAACGATCCACAATATATTGAGATAAGCTCATTGTTTACTCTCAGAAACCGCTATAATTCTGCCCGCTGAGTACAGTTCAAGACGGAGAGCAACAGAAGGAAGTGACATCACAAGAAACTTAAGGCTTCGATATTTGAAAAATTCCGACAAGGAAAGAGCGAAACCGTAAGTAGATGTTGAACTAATGACTCATACATTTTATCCGAAGGAGAATACTACTTCAGCTTTGGATTTCAGTTTCAATCCTAACTTTATGCTGTATACCATAGGGCGTGAGTGTGAATGCCCGGTTTGTCTCTTACGTAAACGTATTTAGTTTTGTTCAATGAACCATTTCACAGTGTAATTTTCGGTAATTAATTTGGATTTTTATGTGCTAAATTGGGCTTAAAATAGAGTAATCACACATTTTACTTTCATTTGTAAAAGCAAAAGCGTTGACAAAATTAGTTCCAATACTGGTGCTGATCTCATTTCTCATGATGAAGAAGCAATACATGAATACGTACATGCTTGTAAGGGAAATTTGATATGGGATGGTGTACCTTTACTTTTCTGAATTCCTCCACACTACTGCTACTCATACAAAGTTTTTAAAATCTCTACGTCTTCCCATTTAATGACAACCTTATACATATCTTCACGCATGATAGCTTACTCCATCTCAAAATCTCGTACGTCACCTTTGGTACCCCCAATATAAGTATTTCGGAAGTCAGGCACACTGGTTCAAAAGGAACCACACTTGCATGCATTGGGTACTTGACATTGTTCAGATAAATGGGTAGATGTTGTAGGTGTGTTTTAAGAACACAGTAGAAATTCTAAAATAACAGTTTATGTTTTTATTTTCTAAATTCCTCTTCAATGCACCTGCTCCTGAAATGATGCCTGGAATGGACAAAACGTGTTTACCACAACCCGTGTCTTGATGATGAGAAGCTACTGCGTCGAGTTTGAAGTCGTTCGGTCAACAAAGGCTTGTAAAATGTTGGAGAGTTTGCTCAGTCTGAGAGAAGGTAAGTTAACGCCTCCTTAGACAACAATGCATGCGTGACATCATCATGAACATTATATCATCATAATATAATCAGTCACTACGTACATAAGTGTATCCTCCACACAGCCTCTTTGGAAAGATGCATTGTTCAAGTAGATATCTGATTTCATGGTGCATGTTTGAGAGAACGGTCAACACAGGGTCCGTTAATCTAACAAAAAGTAGATACAATATACACTCTAGATGATTTTTACTGTAAACCCGGAGCAACTGAAAGAGAAATTAGCCTAGGTTTGTTTGTTGCTTGTATTGTGTTACACTTGTACTCTTTTATTCACAAAAACCCAGCAGCCAACTAAGTTTCTGAAATTAGTGCTTGGGCTGATCTGTTTTTTTTTGTATCCACGTTGGTGGAACTAAACTGCTGGAGGCTCCATAGGCGACTAAGCAACATATCCGCCTACTTGTTCTTCCTAAGAGGAATTCATCATCACCCTACCCTTCTCAGTTGCTATCATCATCAACCCTTTTTATTGTTCCCTGGCATTCAAAGGCATTTTAATTGCAACTTCATGCATTCACGATGCTCCTACTTTCTGACTTTACTGCCAAGATTTTACATTTTGAAAATGAACATCCTTGTAGTAGCTTGACTTGCAAAAAAAACAATAATTACATAGTCCTGAATTCCAAGTACGCATCCCCTTCTCTGTTCCGTCTTCAATGTACTAAAGTAGGATATTTATGCCTGTGACGAAACAAGATGCATCAATTTGCACAATGTTTTCTTTGTTTTGAAGCGTTTTTCTCGTCTTCTGACTAAATATTTGTTGTTGAGAAAAGCCAGAAAATGTCAAACAGAAATGAAACCGTGAATTAGTGACTGCCTGCAGTACTTACTTGACTGTTGTATTTATGTGATGACTTTTCTATTTTTTGCTGCACATTTTCCATGCAAGATGTTTTCAATCTCAAAATATATACATACATGAGTGTGTGCATTCTATTTCACTTTAAATTTCACTTGCACTTTCTAAGAAAAGCCAAAGCCAATCGTGCTCACAAAAACATAGAAACAGCTAGCAAAGTAGTACAACTGTTGGCTTGCCCTTATGTACATACAAACAAAGATGCATTTTCTTGTCTGCTTGCATTCACCCGTTGCGTTGCATATTATGAGAAGCTGTAAAAGTTTTTTTTTCATAATGTTATGCTAGTTTGGTACATGTGCGTACGCTGGAATCTAGATTGGGAATGCACATTGACATGTCGGTCGGCTTCTACCACAACACATCATCACTCGGATATGTACCCAAACGGATGTTTTATGTGCTGATTCCTATTTGCTTTTTTATTGTGAATTTTTATAGGGAGCCGGGTGTGCACTTTGTGTGAGCCAGAAGCCCAGCGATCCTATGCAGAGTACCGATGCGTTGGTTCAGGATCAACAAACGGTTTTTCAACTCGATTCTCAAGTCTACGGGAACCCTCCTGTCATGGGAAATGGAAGCACATTCATTCCAACTCCACTTGTAGTTGTATAAATGGTGCCGACTTCATTTTCATTTAAAATAGTTACATAAGCATAAGCAACAGAGAGAGTGAAAAAAAGGAACACAAATCTCGCATGTTTTTATAGAAACAGTAATAAGAAAAGAAAAATATGTCGTTGTTTTTATGCTCGTGTTCACAACGATGATGATGATGATGATAATCATCATCAACATCATCCAGAACATGATGAGATGATAATAAGAAAAGTTGGGAAAAGATAACAGCAGCAGTCAAAATGTTTTGAGCTCCGTTCCAATTTCATCATCTAAAATAAGTACTCATTTATGTATGTTGTATAAGTATAGCATAATTGCATAGTGTATAATATAAGTATATATACGTAGTGTCTTAAGACTCGAGCTACTTTTTTGGTAATATCATATTTTTGCCTAATCATAATTTCTTGTTGTTTGTAACATTATACACACAATTTTTATGATGGCCCCATACAGAGTTGGTGAAGGGTGACGTTAATTAATGGACTTGAAAGGTGGAATTTCATGGAAAGCAATGCCTTGCCTTCCGTATGAAAACTGTGTAGTATGTGTGTTTGGTACAAGAGTTGTTTTAGATCGCCAATGTTGTGCCTTCATTTTCATCTATGCCACATTAAGCCTTTTATCCGTGAGTAAGCTTTCGTATCCTGTCCTTCTTAGCCACTTACATGCACATTGGTTTCCAAGTCTCAACGTCAGTATTTGACATTTGTTCCCTATTTAATTTTTAAATATTGATAAAAATGTGTTGGTCTTGTTTTGGTATTCGTATGTAGCTGATATATTTACAACTACAAAAAGATGCAAAGGGGTGTACTTATGAAAATTATCTTTCAATTTGAAATATTATGAAACTGTAATACTTCACTTAAATAGTTGTTAAACAAAATTCGATGGCAATAAATATGATCATTTATGATTTGTTAATATGAATGCCATGTTAATATGCCTGTAATTTAAATAAAAAATTAGTTGCTAATAATAAATCTCTGAAATTAGTCTTGATGAAAAATGTGTGTAGTTTAATACACTTTTTATTTCTCGAAATGTTGGGAACACAGACTAGAAAACAATTTGCAATACTACATTAAAAGTTCTAGTTTCAAACGAATCAAATGATTTAATTGTATCAATTCTTTTAGGAAACTACCAAAAAGGTAATACAGCTGCCACACAACAACTTCCTATTTGTATTGTTGAACATGATCAAATGTAATTTTGATTCCATCACCTTGTTTATCATTACTAGTTAAAACCACTGTAGGGCAAATTTAGAGAGATACAAATACATAAGTAGTTCAGTATAAATATGTGCCCCTTAAAAATATTGAAATAAAATTCATCTAGAAATGCTGAGTTCTATGAGAAAAACGTTATGGAAATAATGTAATAGTAGAGCATTCGATTATCTACCACACTAAACAGTCACTGTTAAAATAGATTTAAAATAGTTGACACTGTCTCTCATTTCAAGTATGTTGTTCTAAAATGTATATATATTGCCTGTAAAAAGTATTTTGTTGCACCTTATTGAAAACCGTAAAGAGTAATACAACACATGCTAAAAACCTGAAACACTATATATTAAAAATCATCATAATCGGTTTAAGTTACTAACATACAAATTTTTTAGTTCGGTTTTTGGTACGTTTTCGAATAGAGCTGCGCGGTTTTGACAATCACCTTTCTTTACCCAATGTCCATACACACGGAAAGCACAGTTGTCAACAACCTAGTTGGCAAGTTTAAAAAATATAATTAATCATTCACTTTTGTAAGATTGAGAAAACATTGCCATAACATTTTATTCGTACCTTTCTGAATGCTTTGATACGGTAAGGGTCTACTACTGCGGAAGATAGAGATAGCGGTTCAGGTGTATTTTTCAGACGCTGTATCCGGACAGCACACCTTACGCATAAAATTGCAAAACGAAACGATTTTCGGGCATCGAAAACTTTGATTCCACAGTGCTGCATTGAAAAAATACATTTACAAAAAAAAGTTATCTTGCAAATTACCACATTCTACTACAATAGGCTTAATAGAAACTTACCACCACTTCAAAAAATTCGTGTCTAAGAGCCTCCTTCACCGTTACCCTTTCTGAAGCGTCGACAACCAACAGCTTCCTAATCAGGTCTTTTGGCGTGTCTAGTTATTGAATCAGGTAATCAATACATAGGTATAACATGTCTGTATTTAAGCATAAATCACAAATGCGGTTAAATTATATGAAAAACAATTATTTTAATACATTTACCAGTGATCCCATCCCATTCAGGTGATGAAAATGAGTATTTTCCTTCCATAATATTTCTTAACATAACCATCTGCTTACGATGCCAAAATGGGGGACAACCCACCAGTCTAATTGGGAAACCGAAACTTACAATAAGAATTATACGTATAAAGTTAACTACAGATATTTTATGGTAAATAAAGTCTTACAATGTATACATGATGACACCGCAAGCCCACCTGCAATAAAAATAGATGAAAATGGATAATGATGATATTATTGTAAGTCATCACAATAGGCACCAAGGAGTTCTCACATTACAAGCAATGATTAGAGCAGGCAGGAAAATATTAAAAATATTAAAAATAATGAAAAACTAGAAACGAAACAAATATGATCTAGAACTAACACATCTACAGACTGACAATATCCAGGGGCATCCTCGTACATAGCCGCTTTGAGCAACTCCGGTGCTAAATAACCGGGCGTCCCGCAGACCTCTACATTATGTACATTGCCAGTCACATCAAGGACAGGATTTTGATAGAGATTGAAGAATAAATATATTGACAAAAATGAAGTAGAACCAACAACCACACAGCAACCAGGAACACATGCAAACATGATTTAAAAGTCAAGTATCAGTATAAACATGTACCAACACGGAATAATTATTAACATACATGTCAATCTTTTGATCATATCCATCGGCAAGTTCAAACATGTTGCACCGAATCATTTCCGGAGCTAAATAGCCAGGTGTTCCACATAGATCTACGTAAAATCAATCATCTCATAAAATTTCACCATCTCCATCATCTATTAAAAAGGTCTCAACTACAAAATATTGTGTTCATATACTACAGCTCTATTTGAGACCGTTGCATTTCTAACAGTTTTCTTAAAAGAGCAATGGATTAGATCAATTTCAAGACCGTAAGCTTGTATAACCAGCTGATGTTTTGACATTTTTGCGTTTACCAAATAATTTTTCTTCTGGTTGAAGAACTTTTGCAAACCCAAAGTCCGTTAATTTTATGTTGAAGTTGTCATCCAGTAAAATATTTTCCGGTTTAAGATCTCTGTGAACAATACTTTTACTGTGAACGTAGTCCAGTGCTTCAAAAAGTTGCTTCATTATGTACCTAATAATTAGAAATTATCAGTAAAATATTGTATCAAAAGCAACTAGTGAAAGTGGAAGGTAAGTAGTGAACACATTGTTATATTACCTAGTCTTTTTCTCCGATAGAGTAACAACGTTAGTTAAATAATCAAAGAGCTCCCCGTTACGACATAGTTCAAATACGAGGAAAATGAATGTATTGCTTTCAAACACGTCGTGTAGTTCAACTGTGTGAAAAGTAAGTGTATCAATTATACTAGTTGCATAAATTTCAAGAAGGGCTGTTCCAAAATTTACAAAGTTGTAACACACTTACTTATATAAGGATGTCCAGCTACCAAGCGAAGAATATGAACTTCACTTAAGGTAGATTCCCTCACGGTCTGAGTGTTAGTGTCTTCGTTACTCAGGTCTATGATTTTAGCAGCATATTCCCTACCAGTTTCCTTTTCGACGCATCGTCTCACGGTTGAGCTTATGCCTCTATTTAGAGTAATTAGTTTCAGATAGGGTTTTCTAACAATTATTTTTGCCACATACATTACCCTAACGGTTCTCACCTTCCAAGGACTTCTTTAGGTTCATATTTAGCATAGAACTCTTTTGCTGCATCCTGATCAGGTAATACGTCGTCATTTTCATCACGGGCCATTCTGAAAAGTTCCTTCGCCCCTCCCGTTCTTTCCTTGAAAGTAATTTTGCTGACTTTCACTAAAGCTCCGTTAACCTACAACTGCGTACGTCTCAACCGAGAAGTTCCCGAGACACTGTAATTGTAAGTACATTTTAGGACTTATTAAGTAATTGTGTTTTGATTCCGAGATGTTCGAAACTATACCTCATTGTATCCGAACCCCAAACTTGCAACACTAGGACAACCAGGGTATTACTTTGTTTCTACAAGATTAAAATATAAACGTTCCATTAAATAAATTCCCAAGTAATAACCAAAGTAACCGTAGCTCTACTACTTGCAATCTAAGTGATCAAAATAATCTAGCCGAATGTAACTTTGTGTTTAGTAGTAGTTGTTGCCGAACGTTAATCTTTGAATAACTTTACAATATAATATTGCAGTAACACCTTTGACCAACTAAATACGAGAATTATGTGTGTTTAGTAGGTTATGCTTCTCCTATACATACATCATCTTTAGAAAATCTCGTCATAAAGTTTGACCGTGAATCATCGCAAGCATACTTATAGTACACTGCAGAGCTATACGAGAAGTTAAAAACTCTAAAGACATATTTGTAAAAAGTGAGTGGCGAGCACTACATTTTCGTTCCAACGATCTAACACATCATTCAAGACTCCCTTAGTTCTGAGCCAAAATTTGTTCCATATGAGTAAGTCAGAATCAAAGAAAGCATTACGACTGCCAAAAACATGTTCAACACACGTCAAACGGACTAAATATAATATTAAATGTGGTGGTGCATTCATAAGTACAAGAACTTGAGTTAGTGCCTACTAGCGATGAAGATGAATAACTAAAACAACAACTGACTCAACAGTACTAATTATCTTTTATAAATACCTACTCTGAAGCCTTCACAAGTCAGTTTTAAAACTGAACAATTAAGACCAAAATGCTAATTCCAGTAGATTCTCCCTAAAATTAACCTAATGTAAAATACCATGGTTAATTAAATTAAATAAACAAGTCAAATAGTCCTCCTTACCCCCAAATTACATGACTAACCGATCGTCAACACTATAAACATGTGATATTTACAATAAGAACACCAAAACTCACACCCAACTAACCACAATAAAGAAACAATTCACGGTGACAATGAGATGAGAGATAGTATATTTATTTATGGGTATGTTATTATTGTATGGTGTGATGGTAAAGTAAGTGTGAACGTCTCAAAACACCAGTATTGATAACCCTAAAAACAATCTGGCCCCATCTCAAGAAAACAGACATGAAATCACATTGAAGTCATCTGTGCTTTTGCATCAATAGTAGTAGAAACGTAACTCCTTCCTTCGTAGATCATCATCCCATTCATCCATACGAGTATTATTATGTACATAGTAAGTAGGCACACTCGGGCAGTATAGTGCAAGCAAGCAAGAGCAGTCTTAGTAAGTCGCAATAGCACCAGCAGCAACGTTCTTAGGTTGCTCCGTTCGGTCCACTATGTACATCTAGATCTATAGCGGTAGCGGTATTGCATTACATTATACAAAGCACAGGAGCAGAGCTCAGCTCTCCTCTTCGTCTTTTCTAGCCGTTCGTTCGCCTGCTCGTCACACGTGAAAATTTTTCTTTTTCTCGTTGCAGAATTTCAGAGGAGACTTTCCGTGCGGTGGAATCATCATTGTCAGTTGTCAGCCAGTGATATATTTGGAGAAGTGCCTGTTTAAATTTGTCCTGTCATTCGCCAGAATTGTCATCAGCAGATAAGCCAGTAAAGTACCTTGTTAAAATTGAGATTTGCCATCCGGCAGAGTCTTCATCATCACTAGATCAGGGAGTAGTCAGTAAAGTAACCTTTTCCAGTTGTGATTCGTCTTCCGGCAGAGTCTTCATCATCAGTCAGTAGATCAGGGAACAGCCAGTGTTCCATTCAGCAAAGTAAACTATTCAAATTGGGATTCGTCATCTTCGTCATCAAAAGGTTGGCAATCAGTTATTGTTTCATTAAGAAGATTTTACTTTTACGTTTTGGTTTGTCAAAGTGTTTAAAGTCAGTATATCAGCTGGCGCTGCATCTTGAAAGGTGTCTTTTTACATTTGGATTGTTATTTGTACCGATTTAATTATAGACATGGATCAGGCCCCTCAACAACCACAACAACCTGGAGTCCCCGCCGGGGAACGACCATTTCCAGAGATTGAGCACAACTGGCCCATCTTCATCATTATGATCTGTACCTTTTTAACCTGGTACTGGTTCATTCACCGGTTCTCTCACTGGTTCCGGTGGCCCTAACTTCGTAAGTATTTAATTTGTTTTTTTACATTATTAATGTAGTAATGTCACAGGCTTCATACAAGCAACAAGTTAACGGAAGAAATGAATGACTGTCTGTGTGATTTATCCCGTTAACGGCGTTATGGCTGTAATTTAATTTAAACAGCTACCTATATTAAGTTACTTTTTTTAAACTGATTCAAAAATTTCAAGTTTCGAAGTTTATTTTATCAGTAAGGCCTCTAGAAAACCATAACGTCGATGATCTTTAATTATTCCTCATAATTTGAGCATTTTTGTAGTTGGAAGGTTGGTTTTCATAGATTTTGTGACACAGGTTTATCTCCCAGTAACGATCAAGTTAAGATTTAAAAGCAATGGTACATGAGAGTAGAAAAATGCTTTCGTTGAAAAGTTGCAGACACTCATAAGAAACAAAGACTTCGCATTGAGTAACAAATACTCCAACCCAATTGCTTCAATACCAAGCATTATGCCCCACTTGTAGTTTTAAAGGAGCGCTCAAAATTTTAAGTCACATCAATTCATATACATGTGCTTTTTCCTTTTTCAACTTGTATTCATAAATTGACTTGTTCCTTACTTGTTTGAGCTGATTGAACAAATAAACAATGTTTAATTTGGGCATTAAAGCTATAATACTTAAGTGGTTATAATGAATCCTTACTATTATTGATATCTCTCAATAGGTCAAAACTCAATCAACAAAACGATGGAGAGAAGCACCAATATTACGAACCAGCGTAGCTACAAATTTATTAGTCAACGAAACAAACAGGTAAGAATGAGTAAATATTCAGTTAACTGTTGGTGTGATGTTGATGATTGTACTTACCACTATGTGCCTAACTTCAATCAGCTATTTAGTATTGTTTATTATTTCAGTTAAATTACAAATTCTAGGATGCATGTCCAAATCCAAAAGAAGTATCTATTGTTGTAAGTATTAAGAAAACTCTAACTTGCAATCTCTATGCACATATATGTATAGTTTATGTCAAACAAATTGTTTTCTTCATACATTACTTTGTGTTCAACACTTCATTGTCTATAACCGTCATTTTGATATTTTACAGCAGACACAAATTCATCAAAAAATAAGGAAGAACGTCAAGTATTCATCTAACAATAAGGAAGAACCTCAAGTATTCATAAAACAATAAGGAAGAACGTCAAGTATTCATCAAAATATAGGGGAGAACGTCAAGTCTAACAAGTAGGGCAACTGTAATTTTTACCATTTAACAAAACAAGCCGGTAAGAATGATTGCAGGGTTTCTTGCAATAAATATTCAATTAACTTATGTTCACTGTATAAATTGCAATATGGCTAACATTAATCGGTGCATTATTGTTGTTTTTAGAATGCAGTCCTTGGCAGCCTTTGAGAAGTTTATTAAGATCAGTCAAAAATTTAAAGATAAATCAAAATTTAATCGATATCGCTGAATTGTAAGTAGCAAGATAATGTAACCTTATGATCTCAATCCACAGCCAGTTTTATACATATAATTACGTATTTTTATCAAAGTTATTTAATATCAATTTCGAAATTCTCTAAATAAATTTTGTATGTTTTCCACTTAAATTCACGCTATACATATATATATTCATTTTTGTAGGATTATCTTTACTGTTTGCTCCATGTACTAAAATTAATCCCAGTATTTCAAGGAAGTTAAGTATATTAAATTGCATACTCTCTCACGAGATATTTATTATTATACATATTTATTATAAACCTTAGGTACATATTTAGAAGACTCGTTTTTTCGTCTTTCTATCTGTCTGGGGGCACGATAACTTCTGAACTGTTCAACTCTTATTAAAACATTTTAGATAGCCAGTGATTGCATTTTAAACAACTCCTATTTGGCGCATATGCCTGATATTTTTGATCATTGGCCCAAGGTCAAACTGATGTCCGAACCTTTAGTGCACATTAACGTGAAGTGATGTTTCAAGAAGTTACTCATAACTGGAAGTAACCTATAAAAAAGTTTAACCGTTTCTGAGTTACGGACAGAACACAATCTATGAATGTGTGTAAATTGTTTTTTATTGTATCGTAATTGTTATTATAACTGAAGCGGTTATGATATTCCATTTTTAATGCTAAATATAATTTTGTCATCGTCAAAATGACATACTCATATTTAGTTCTACCCTCATAATTAATTTTTGTATTTTCCATCCGATAACACTCATTTATGACTCATTCGAGAGGAAAACTTGTATGCTGGTTATACGGATACAGAGAGGATGATGGTGAGACTTAAGGCTTTAACAGGAATGATTTAAATCAATTAATGCCATCAATTTATTGTTAAAACCCCTAGCAAGGTTTTCTCAAAAATACGAAAACACGCCATTATGTACTTAAGGTCAATCGCATACTTGTTCATAAGCACCACAAACAACTTTTTTCATGGGAACATAACGAAATTGTTGTTTCTTTTTCAAAAGTCGTGTTTTGGCCATTTTCGGCCCTTTTTCAGATAAAACCCGTCTCTGGAGCGGGACAGAAAAAAATGCAGCTAAAAAGCTCGACAAGATAGGCACATAAAATTCATAAAAAAAGTGCGACCAAAAACCAACCTTATCGCTACTCCTTTGTTTCAACATATCGTTGGCTGTATACGCTAGGAGCTCATGAAAGTATAAGCTGTAATATGCTTACTTCTTAGCAAACTGAATAAAGTTTTTGCATGTCACAGATAAATATTCATATGAAACTTATTTAAATGTATCTACTTGTTCCTAACACCTTTCGTTATAGCTGCAATCTATAGACTGCCACTTTGCGCACATTGTGCTCACACTGTGCTCACCTTAACTTTAAGCAACAAGGGATGAGCGATCACTTGTCAACGAAGCGGACCTTTTCCAGCAGTAGACGACAATCCCAAACTGGGGCATTGAGAAAAGACTGCTTAAAAGATGATGTTCGTCAATTATAATAACTACTTTACATACGATTTGATTAATTAATATGTTTTGTTGCGGACTTTTGGTAACTGATCGTGAATATACAATTCTTATGGTAATACTTAATAACTAATCCTCGAAATATACTTACGATGTAGTTAAAAATGCATAGCATTGTGGAAGTAGTTTGCATTTTTGTCTTAAGTACTTATTGAGTGCGTGCTGGAAGCTTAGAACACAGAATAGATTTCCACCATCAAATACACACATTTCCAGAATTTATTCCTACCACAAACGGTGAACGGTTTGAAACCCAGAAGAAAAGGATTGTCATCAGCAATGGCCAAGAGGAATAACGAAGAAATTTTCCAAATTCATGCGTGGGTTGCGGAATGGTTAGGAACATCAGAAAAAGAATGTAAATTTACATGGGAAGACATTCGGGAGTAAGTATACAGCGATTAATAGTTCAAACGTAATTTTTAATTTTGATTTATTGGTTTTGGGTTTGGATTTAATATAGACTTTTTTCTGTATTGTATCTATTCAACAGAATCTGTCGTGGTCCGATGAGAGAAGTCCTCCTTGACTTCGTGCTCCAACGGTTTCGACCGGAAGGACAGATTCAAGTTATCAGAGACAACTTGTATTTGAATACACCTGTCACCAAAAATTCACATAAGGATCCCAGGGATGCTGGCAGCCAGTTGGATAGAGAAATTGAGGATTTGAAAAAGAAAGTGGCGCAAGTTAAAGAGGAGAAAACCAAAGTACTAAAAAACATTTCGGTACATCAAGACACGTTGAATAAAAAAAGTAAGGAATTTACATTTATAGTTTAAAAATAAATTTCGTCACTCGATTTTGTTAAAACTATGTGTCTCCTTTCAGTGATTGATATGCAGCAAAGTTTAATGGAAAAAGTGACATTCTCTGACGACTTTCATTCACATGCTAAGTTTGTAAAATCCAGGGTTACTTCTACAAACACGCTTTTGGAGAGTTTGATAAATACTAAGGGGACAAAAGTTGGTATAGTAATTGCGAATTAAAATTTTGGCATAAGATCAAAACGCTCAACTGTAATTTTTTTTATTGTAGTCTGGTGAAGGCACATCTGCATCCTCACCAACCAGCGGGGATAACCCGGCATTGGATTCTGTTTCTTCGAACAATGCATTACTCAATTCTTTGTACAACGACACTGTTGAGTTATTTAACATTTATTTTCTTCAAGATGCAAACAGCACTCCTGCTGGTCAATCCGAAATGCAAGCCCTGGAAACAACAATTTCGTCAAAAACAATGGAACTAAGGCAACGTGGACTGTCTCAATATTGCATTGAAAGTTGGGCAAGCGGAGAGCAGGAAAAATCTGCCACTCAGTTGAGAACCGCTGCTAACAAATTAGCCGATGTTATGAGTCCAATCGCAGAGCTTACCAGTGAGGCAGAGACTCTTCACATCAACTTCATGAAGGCTTTGGTTGAAATACATTTTCAAAACAGGAAGGCAACACAAGCTGAGGAAGCTTTGAAGTCACAGAACTCCCAAAACGTGGAGAATATGGTAACTTTAGAATATGAATGGTGACAAGTAGGTTTTCAAATTTTTCAGAAAGAGCTAACGCTCCGGAATTATTGTTTTAGGTTGTCAATGAAGCATGTGCTCTTCCGACTGACCTTTTGGCATGTTTAGAGAAGGAACGGTTGCTTGCTGAGTTTAAAAAATGTAAGGAGTTAAAACTCGAGATGGAAGATAGAAATACTAAACATCAAGGGGCAGATGAGCACCTTTTAAAGTTGATTGGGGATAAAGACAGAAGCGCTAGTTCCCAGCAGACTGAAAAGTCATACAATGAACAAAATGGAAATACAGCAGGAGAATCTTCAGGGTTTACCAATGTATCTACAGAGGTATGCAAAGCCTTTTAACTACCAAGTAACATTTCATTCCGTTCTGATATACATATTTAGAAATCCGTCATCTTTATGTTTCTACTTTAGACTCTGGAAGATTTAACATGCGCTTTATTCAGGTCCTTTCCACAGTCAGCACGAAAGCTTGAGAGCACTGTTCATGGCTGCAGAAACCTCGTATTCAATGAATTTCCAGCAGCATTCGAGGCCACAGCCAAGTGTAAGCCTAAAGTTGCGCTAGGTTCATCTGGGATACAAGACCACATTAATGGTGGTGTGTGGGACGATGTGCCAGTTCAAATTCCAAAGGAGTTGGTAGTAAATGCTGATTTAGTTTTCAAAGAAATGAAAACGGATATAGATGTACAGGAATTACTTAACTTGAAACAAGAGCTGGAAAAGAAACAAGCGCAAAGTAAAGTTGTTACCGATGAATTTAAAAAAAGAATGGAAGACCATTGATAGTGGTTTCCTCTGAACATCATTCATGGTAAATGACATTTTCTGTTTAAATGTTTCGATCTAGCTCTCCAGGTTTCCTAGTGTATTCAAGGAAACTCTCACACTCTACTCTGCGAATGTTACTAGATGGAGAAAATTATATAAATGTTCTTTACTCATTGCCCATTAAGAAACTTCAGTTATAGTGCAGTCAGTTTGCTGGGCAGTTTCCAAAACGTATTACAGTGAGGTTAGTAAATTGTAGCTTTTAATGTTTCGGTGATTTTTGTTAGTTGTAATGTAGGCTAGGTTCGTTTCTTGAATAATTTGTTGATTTGAAATACGGTGCTTGTAAGTTAAACTAAATACATATAGGTCATCAAATCACCAATTTTTCTACATTTGCTTATTATCGCTGTCTTTCTTTGCAGAAAGTTTACGAAAAATGATGCTTAATGTTCTTCAATTATATTAAATTAGATTGCGATTAATAACAAGATAATTTATGTTAAGCTTATAATAAATAAAAGGCAACAATTAATTAACAGTTACATTTGTTTTTGAATTTGTAATGGCTTTAGTTACTTGTGTAGTATGTGTAAAAATATCCGGCATTCAAATTCACATCCTTTCGAAAGATGCAAACTTGCCATCGTAAAATAACAAATTCATAATGCGATAAGTTTTTAGTTGCGTAAAAAAGAATGATTGCTATTATATTCAAGTGACATCAAACTTTGCTGCAAAATAGTACATTCAACATTTTATGAGCCATAGCTTTTTTCTAGCAATGATGAATGAGTACAGCATCACCCAATTTATATTCTCAGAGCTGGTTTTAAGTATATGTCCTATAAATTACTCTCGGTTTCTGGAAAGGAATACAAATAGAATTGAATTGCGGCTAAAAGAATGAAGTTATTCATAAATCATACAGCATCATGTACAAAACATAAATGTTGATTGTTATATCTTCTAAAATTCAGTTATCATTCTCAAAGACAGAGGCTGATTGTGGGGCTTACTCTGATTTGGATTGAGGACCGACCCAACATTTCAACGAGGTTGTATGAATTTATGATCAACAAGTGACTAGTAGCCTTCAGGAACTATTTGATTTTTATGCTACACAACACTGTAAGCCAGCAGTTATGGACCCAATGTTTGTGAGCTTATTTTACATTTTACTTTATTGTCGAGACAAGTTTTAATTTTTTAAGAATGAAAGTATACTCCAACCCGAATAAACCCTTTTCTACCTGAATGATACTATTGTGACATTCAAGTATCATTCACATAAATGTTTTTTTTCTACCAAGAAACAAACTCGAAATCAGTCTAGCGAGTGGAAATGCAACGATACATAAATATATTTATTCATTCAGTTTTCATTCTGAAACATTTTTCTAACCTATCACCCAACCCAAAATCGGACGATATTCAATGAATACATACATACATTGAACGAATACTGTTTGTCGATGGTTTGATTTTAAAGTAATATTGGCATTTGTGGAAATCAACAAAATACTTAAATGCCGATAGATAGCTAAGCTATTAAATCCATCAATTTACAGGGCAGGGATTGGGACATTGTAAAACTTATATGGAATAAATGGCTTGTTGACGGGCGTATCGTGTACCTAAAAGCTGTCAGCCTAAACACTTTCATTTTTACTGTTCTACCCTTGTTTTTTTACCTAAACCCATTAATAGCCAATGCTTTAAACCGAAAATATGGACAAGATGTAAATTTACATTTTTTTGACATACATAAAACACATTCTGATGCTTCGGATCTTTATTATTGTATAAAACGATAAAGTGTGACCCTCCTTCTTAATGAGTGATTTCTATTCTCTTGCCATTAGGCCGGTGGAAGGTTGAAGAAGCGTTGTCTCTTTCGGCAAAGCATTACTACATCTTACATTTTATTCGTATGTTTTCGTTTCCACTGCAAAATCCAAAGGCCAATTTTAATCGCTCGGAATGAGAAGTTGTTAAAATCACAACCGTAGCCATATCAATGCAAAACGCGGGGTAAGTGTTTATAGGCACGGGTATGGCCATTAAATCCAAGGATATGTGTCGACATCGAAATGAAATTCATTAAAGAGAACTAGGGTTATGGGATGTGAAAGTAGATGACCCCGTGTGGATATAAGGTACCAGCAAACGTATTGGTTTCTGAACTACGAGAAAATAGGAATCTTTCATGAGAGTTTTTCATCCATTGCATTAGACACTTTATCGATGACATAATCGAACTTTATGCTTGCAAGCAAACTATCTAGGTACTCTGCTCATGGTTTTCAGTTTCATTCTTATGGACCCATGTATAACTTTGCTATAAAGCTATCTACTATTATGAGCACACCAAGTTGAAGAAAGATATTAATGTCATTCTGAATGCAGGTGTTAGTTTCATAAAATGAGAACATTAACTTTTGGCTGCTCCATTGCAGCAATGAGCTTGTATTGAAAGCTAAAGATGCTGCATATATTCTTTTAATTTTATTGTAGTGACTACTTGTGGCTTGCTTTTGCTCTTGTGTCACAAGCATTCAGACTCAACCTTCATTATAAGTGCATAATAGCATGATTCAATTATTACTAATCGTAAGCAACAAAATTTCGTTATTAGCTTACTATTTACCAAATGTTACAAGATTCATAAAGGATGTATATAAAAATGGCTGAAGAGTTGTAGGAATTTTTCATTCTCTTCCCCTAGTGGCAAATGCATTAAGTTTGATCTAGATGCTGTATTTAGACTATCAAACTGGTTCAAATTTTTAACTCAATTTCCAAAATCCACTTAGGTATTTAAAAATTATTAAAATACACAAGGGTACATTGAAAGCTCAGCCTCTATAGACGACGACGACGACGATATTAAACCCCAGTGGTAGTAGCTACTGTTCCTCCTACCTCGTTCTGTACTCTTATTTGTACACCCATATCATATCATATTTAATACCTTTGTCATTCTCACTGGGAGGAAGAAGGTCTGAGCAGTAACTCATGGATCCTCGAAGAGGAAGCATGTTTACTTGAAGTTCTTGAATTATTTATTCTAAGAATCTTTTAACGACTACAATCGGAAGAAGTGCATACGTGATATATGACTTTATTTAGCATAATCAGCCACATCCATCGTATGATGTTCAATCGGCTGTGACGCCATAAACAGCACAAACAGTCGCCATTGCTGTTTTTACAGTGCGTCTTTAAATTGAACAAACATTCGTCGTTAAACGACACTGCTAAGAGTAATTGACTAAATAGAAATTTGTCAAAAAACTGTTAAAAATCATCAAGTATATAAATAGTTTACAAGAGTGATTTCTTCTGTGGAATATCCGGTCCAACGCTGAGATAAACATTTGAAGGTACAGACTGTCTACGCTTTACATTTTTTAGTTTTTAGCTATAAATTCCCATTTATGTATCTGTCTCGCCTCATCTCAGCGCTGCTTATTTCAAGGACTCGTGAATTAAGATTCAATTTTGACATCCTAAATTGAAGTGCATATTAAATTTTCTCTAGCAGTATTAAAGTAAAAGTAGATAAGTAGTATGGACCGTAGTGCATCCATCTTTCAAAAAATTTGAATATTTTAAATGTTTATAAAAACGAGTGATTATACCCACCACAAACTTTTAACGTTGTAATGTATGCCTCAGCAGAGGCTTCTCTGTTTTATGAATGCTTTGAAACTGACCATATTTCAAGTCAACTAACTATAAATGCTACATACATGTTAATGCTAACATATATGCTGCCAATTTGTTTCCTATTTTTTAGATAGATATGCTATAAAAACATAAATTTATACGTATTACTTTTACCGGCATCTAATTATGCAAATCAATTTGTCCAGATAAACGATAAAATTGAATTGTAAAAAGGGTCTATTTGATGGGGGTTCTCTCGTTCGGGTTTCCTTTTCAAGTAATGTGGCTTATAATAGTTGAAAATGTGTCACTGAGTCCATGCACGTACATATTCATGCTCAAAGCATAGATCTATTCAAGAAAATCAGAACGAGAAAGTTTGGACTTTGTTTCATAATAAAAGTATATGGGTACAGTACAAGAAGTCAAGACATTCGTCATCAGAATGCTGAATAACAATGCTATTTTAACTCTGAGGCTATTTCGAGTAGGCTAGTGAACTGAAGAAGAGGAAAGTTACAGACATTTCCATTCCAAAAACAGAAATTCGATACCATACCTTAGGTTAGGTACACACATATTATTTGAGTGTTTGGTTTTGAAAGAAATGCATATAATACAAGATACAACAGCGCTGATGTAAAATAAACTATTGTAATGCACTGGCCTAACCATCACCGTCCTTTCTCTTAATCATATTATTAGGCTGCATTACCAAAGCATCCCTGCTCGGAGGGGAAGAGGAAGATGCCGACCGACACAAGAAAGACCATTAAGATGGCCAGGAAGGTCTTCCAAAGCATGCAAAATGTGGCTCAGGAAATAATGGAGAACTTTCCTGAGGTGGAGGCATATGTGTCTATGCGAATCAAGGAGCACGACTTAGAAAGGGAGTACGTGGATGGCAAACCTGTTGGCTATCACACACGCTTGCAGGAATGGGTAAGAGTTTCAAGACTTTTAGTTAAGATATAAGTGTAACTGCAGTACACATACTTAGCTGTACAGAGTTCAGAAAATATAGGTAAAATGCATACATGAAGACCAAAAGTTGGAATTTTGAGTACAAAAGTGGTCTCCACATATGCTTTTTCTTAAAGTCTTGTGTGAGAGGCTGCAGCTATCCGTCGTTGTTAGATAAGACAAATGGTAAAGTAACAGTACTTCCCTTCAATCCCAAGTCTTGAACAAACTGGAGTACATTTTGCTAAATTTCAGCAAGCCATGCTCCAGATGCATAACATTTATTAAATGCCTATAGCACCCACTGCTTGCTCCGCTTCTACCACCCATCCATCCTTGAACCCCCTGAGATACCTCTTGCTCACTTATGTAAGAAGAAACAACGCTTATCATACGATACATCTTCTTATTATCATACAACCATAACTAACCTTAGCTTCAGCATTCCCTAAGTTAAGTTTTTCACTCATATCTTGCAACTTAGCCTTATAAATGGCGAGGAATGGTTTAGCTTTGTGGGGTCTTTAAATGCAGTACATGGCTAAAATTCATTGGGCTTTCTTTTTAAAGTTTGCTAGTCGTGTCGCAAGTTCTTGTTGAAGAAATGGTAGAAACTACATTATTATATATCACATCTATATAACAGAACGTCACATTTCACAATTTCCAATAAAGCATAAGAAAAGCATTTGGTGTATGGTAGCCATTAACAGAAATTCGCACAACGAAAGTAAGCATCACTAGCCCGGAATTTGTCTTAATTACTTGCAGAATCATCATAGTATCCTTATCAGCTTTCATGACATAAAACTTTATCTTCTACAAGCATCTAAATCTCCTAGGTACGTCAATAGCATTTCTATTTCGTCGTGACAAAAGTTAGGCATATGCTCAATGAGGGAAGGCGACATCTTCTTTCTTACCAGTCTTAGTCGAGCCCATCATCATCATCTTTGAAAGCTATTTTGTAAAGGGAATTGCATTAAGTTGAACCTTTTTCAGTGAAGTTATGCACGCATAGTTTTTAGGTAATATGAGGAATCCTCATTGAGGATCCCATTCTACATTCTCCTTGTACTCAAGTGTGTTAGGTTCTTCACATTGTAATTAGTCGCTACTCTGTCACCCTTTCCGTCCATCCGTTGTCTCTGTCTCAGAGTCATTTTCATTCGGCATGGCATGAAATAAGCCAAGTTTCAAGTTGACACTAACGCTTGAGCATTATTATTTTCATTGGTTATATTCAAGCAATAGTACTGATGATGCTTGTTAGTTTGGTTTGGTGTGCTTAATGGTTGTTACAAAGAACCTAATGTAACACAGCCCAGCGTACCATTTTTATCTCATCAATATTCTTCATTCATAAATGCATGCATACATGCATAAAAATACTCCACTATCAAAGAGTATGTTTGTGCTCAGCTTTTTCGGTCACCTTTGTACAATTTAGATGAGCAAGCAGAAGCAAGTATTTCAATATCGGCCAGGCCTATATACTTTCAACAACAAGGGATGTACCGTAGTAAAATCCTGCTTGCTTTAGAAATACACATTGTTTCCTCAAATGATCAAGTGTATAACAAGTTATAAGAGAAAAAGTTGTGCGATGCGATGCGTTCTCTCTTCTGCTATACAAATGCAATGTGCGATACAGGAGCGACCTAGCAAGAGCATAAAAGCTAAAGTTATATGAAGATATTGGGGAGAAGTGTACATAGTAGATAAATGAACATATGTAAGATACAATTCATTATCACTAGTCGAATACACCAAGTAAAGTGTCTAAAAGCATATGTATATACCTATATTGTACCCAAAAGTGTATACGTGTTCTCTGTACGTCTTCAACTCACTTTGTTTCCACTATATACTACTTGAACACAGCTTGACTGACTTTTTAGAGAGACCACTTTCTGACACATGCATATAGCCGATGGACAGGGCAGTTTCTACTGTTGCTACAAAAGTGTTTGTCTGACTCTAGGTTGAGGTACCTATGTATGTATTTGCGCATATCTTCTTCTGGGAGTTAATGTTTAATATGTACCTAGGCAAGGCAGGAACCAGCAAGCATGTAAGATGGTAGACAGGAGATTGGATGAATAATACTGTCAGAACAGAACATAAGTATTTCTCTTGAACTAGATGAGTGTACTGTAAAACCATGTAGTTTTGGGTTTCTGTTCAGGATTCAGGATGTATACATATTCAATTCAAAATGCACTTCAATACAATATATTGGGCATGTATGTAGGTATTTATCATGAATTTTTATAGAGGCAACAAGGTAGAAGAGGAATAGAAGTACGGGCTTACTGTAGGGCTGAAGACATGGAATAATAATATTGTTTTAGAGACCTATTCCACATACATGGCTTGGATAGGGAGGAAGAGCAAAGTATAAAGTTAACAATAATATAGTCAATAGTAAAGTTCGTCGATCGTCGTTGTCGTTGTCGTCGTTCATCGCCAAAAAAATCTTGTTCTGTCTGCTTCACTGTTCAAATGGGTATTTTTCATTGACAAACGATGTTAAAATAACAATTATTAATAGGAATGTACACACTACAAACAATCAGCATTAAGCATCACCACCATTCATAACGGAAACAACTTTCCTCTGTATACTTTTTTAAATGTGAAAAGACAAGTTTACTGGGGTTTGCTAACACGGAGAATATAATTTTCTCCTACTACTGGTGCATTTAAAAATATACACGTACATACATTACTTACTACGCACTGTGTGTTTTCACTGTTTTTTGATAGAATTTGAAGCGTTAAATGTTAGGTGGCTGAGTGTTCAAGTGCACGCTAAAAAATATTTACTGGAACAGTAACAAAATAGTTGAGAACAACACAATGTGAAACTAAAACGAACAAGTTAAACACAAAAGCACGGTAGTTCTGGAGTAAGCCTGATTATTAAGGCTTCAAGTCCAGGAAATGAAAACTGTCATTTAACTAATTATTACGAAGACGTACAAGATAACTCTAAAAGTGTCATAGATAAATATTCAATATTAATGTGAACATCAGTCGATATAAAAGTGTTACAACTAAAAAGCTTCCTATTTGAGATTATCATCGTAGCCGAATTTTAAATCACAGCGCGAAATTTGTTGCAATTGGAAATCAAATAATAACAACTGGTAAAACTCCTTTAAAATATAAATTCCCTTGAACACCTTTATCCCATTTTTTAAATTAGGAAATAATGGAATTGATGGTTCTTTGGTTTTCTTAGGACGGAAATGTATCGCCAATAATGTGCTGCTATTGCCACAACCAAGATATTCTACGATCTTCCACCCTTCAAAATACTTTGTTCTACAAACCCCAAACATTATCTTATAAAGAGTAGATTGAAATTCTGTATCGCGGCGTGATAACTGATACGGCTGGACTAAAAACTGTACCATAATTATTTTGTAATTTAAACTCTGTATAGATAGACCACAAACGCTTCGTTAGAACGAATTTTTGCAGTGAGCTTCAGTTACATTGGTGCTCTGTGAAAATTTGTGTAGTTATCGAGTAGTTTCTACAGTCCGTGAACAGATTTTTAGTTGCGCTGTTTTTTACTTAAACGTTTTAAAAGATTTAAAAGATTATTGGTAGAATCTCATACAATAACATTTGCGCTTTCACTATAATAGATGCTGAATACATTATAATGCATTCAAATTTCGGGTGGGTGTAAGTTGTGATACTAGTTCTGCGTAAGAAAATATAGAGACACTATTTTATTGGTGTTTAGTGAAAGAAGAGGTGAAGGTTATATACTTTATCTTAAGTAATCACGTAACTGTTATTCATCGGATTATTTATTTGTCTGGAATATCAGAAGTTTGGTAATTTGTGTATCGAAAAGCGACAGTAAGTCGTACAAAAACATATCTGGGGACGTATTGTGCCAGAAATGGCTCGTCTCACGGATGTTTTTAAAGAAGGTGAAACTGCTTACAAAGGACTGAAACATCGCCGTGTTCCCATCTTCATCGACGATAATATTTCGGTTGGTTATTGCTCTTTCTTACTTCTAAAAGATTTCAGCTCATATATTATGTTTTCTTACGTTGTTAGTTTTAAATTTGGAGTTTATCAATTAGATTTGGGTTAAGATACTATAAAATGAGAGCTTGGGTAGGAAATACTGAAACCAAAACATGACAGGTATTAGAATAACTTGAGTATTTCATCTTAAGGTCGTAGCTTCCCAAGCGTAACATTCTGCAGACTACATAAATTTTCCTCTGACACGGTATTACTTTTAAGTTACTGATGATGATAATAATATACATATCATTAATTTATATTTGCATACTAAACTGTAATTTATTTAAGGTTACACTCCTTATATGCATC
The DNA here is from genome assembly GCA_001718145.1 of Orchesella cincta. Classification (NCBI taxonomy): domain Eukaryota; kingdom Metazoa; phylum Arthropoda; class Collembola; order Entomobryomorpha; family Orchesellidae; genus Orchesella; species Orchesella cincta. The sequence goes on along the minus strand of LJIJ01000629.1, from coordinate 44,225 downwards.
TCGAATGTAAACTCAACACATTACACGTAGAGGATAAATTAATATCGACTGTTGTCAGCCTTTACCAATGATATAATTATTACTCCATATTAATTGCATCAGATTTACAGACGTGCTCGTAGTTTTCAGCTAAACTCCGTGTAGGTAGTAACTTGAAATATGAAGGGAGGTCTAAAACTATTTTTATGAATGACTATGCAAAATAAACACAAAATATGCACATCACTAGTTTTGTTTGAAGTCGAACGTTGCGTAGTGCCAGGTCTTCCTTTCTTCTACTGACTTTTGGTTTCAGTTAGCTAACGCACATACTCGAGAACTAAGATTTTTTGCTGTACTTGCTCATTTAAATATATTTGTCATCCAATGGTTTGGGTTGGCTGATATGCAAATTTCTTTTTATCTTCCCTACTTTCTGTATTCAGGATTAACTTTTGGTTGTTCGTAGTTCCTAGCTGGTGGGTTTGAGATTTTTAAAGAACGTTGACTATTGTGTTTGGCACACATTCTACTACGGTCCGTCCAGTGAACTCTACACATAAATTTTAGCTGGAATGAGTGACATTATACTGTAACGGTTCCATAATAGTAGAACCGCATACAATCGTATACAACTTGTCATTGTTTAGAACAAAGAAAAGAACTTTTCCACATTTACAACCCGGTTTTGTTTTACAATAGAGCTACTATATTAAAGTCATAGACTATTATAGTCATAGTTTATTTCGATTAGGAATTCCATTTAGTCCATTTTGAGTCTTGGGGAATGTAGAAGCTGGTTTCCTTGACGGATGCCAGTATTGTAAATTGAGTATATACAAGTCATAAATGAAATTTTGGCTTTAAATTATAACTGTTTTTTTTTGTTTAGCGAAGTTAGGTTAACTTTGTACATAAATCAGTAAATTGACTAGAAGTATCTCTAGGTTAAGAAAGTAATTTTGAAGGTAAACTTTTACCCTTGCCGTCAACTGTTTTATGTAGTTTATTATATGACAAATCCAAACCTAAAAGTTTAATTGAACTAGGTTAAATTTAATGTATCAAAGCCTTGCTTTATAGTAATATCTTCATGGTATATAGCACCACTAGCACTTTTGAACCCAACGCGAGCTACTGTTGCCCTTTTAATGTTGTGTACTTTGAGAAAAGGCTACTGATGTCCTATATTTCTGATCAGTCCAATTCAATGCATGATACAGCTAGTTTTCTTTGTTCATCCAGCGTCACTCTGACTTTATAGCCAGTTGGGGAATGTGAAACACCCATCTCATATGATTCTTCTAAAAGTAAACACGAGAAAATTTAAATCTTGTGTTTGTAAGTGAATAAGGTCTAACGAGTGATCGCTACCAACCAACTTGATAGTGGTTTGTTAGCTCTACCTTTAACAAGCGATAAGTATCAAACTAGATTTGAGCACACCATTCTGCGAGTTGAAAATTTCAAACCACAAGAATTGAAGATGGGTAGAAATAGAAAGACCGTTTTAGAAATGGACGTTACAGAGTTCGTAGAGTCCGAAATGCAAGCCAGCATAGCTTTAGAATTTCTTAAAGAGCAACGTAAGAATGGGTCAGCGATGCCAGTTGAGTGGTCAAAAACTATCACAATTCAAACGTGGTTTATGAGACAATTCATTCCAAAGTTAGAAGTAGCAATATCGGAGGTTGGTTGACTTACCTTTAAACTGGAATGTCTAATTTGAGGGTTAATTATCTGAAAACATATGAACAGTCTTCATATCAAGAGAATCATTAAGTAAACGATATGCTATTATTTACTTTTTTTCAGTTTGTCATGGATATGGACCCAGAATACTTAACTGGGGAGGATGCCGTCGGACCGACAAAGACGGAAATGGATCAGTTTCAAAAGAAGTTCAAAATGTTGACTAAGGCGGAGCTGGAGGCTGCGTTGCGCGTGAGCCCAGATGATTTTGTGTCGATTCTTAATCAAATGGTTCCTTGCGTGGGTTGCCGGCGAAGGTAAGATCTATAACTAGGATTTTAAACATAACTTTATTCAACTCCGATGTTGAAGATGTAATGTAACATCTATTCCTTTTCTTGCAGCGCTGAATCTGTGTTTCAACAGTACCAAGATGGTCCTAGCTACGGGTTTTATCCCTTGTGCATGGATGAAAGTGGAATTATGTACCTTGCGAAAGATAAAATGACACCCAAGTTCTTGTGCAGTATGTTCCATTGTCCAAGGTACGTTGCTAAACTGGAGTGATCTTGGACTTATTTGTCGCTAACCCTTGTAAAAATATGACGATCTTGTTGTTTTAGTTCAAAGGTGCAGAATCTGGTTGATTCGTTGAGTAAATGCAAGTCTGGACGCCGGTGTGCGCTGCACTCTCTCGAGTCTCAGAGGATTCGTACCGTTAGCTCATGGGTGGATGTGTGGGATTATATGGATGAGAAATGTCAGCAGAGAACCGTGATGGTGGACTCGAAATGTTTGATTGAGACCCTAGAACGCTATTTAAAGAAGCACAGGTTCTGTACAGAGTGTAAATCTAAGGTTCTTCGCGCTTATAACATCTTGACTGGGGAACTGGATCCTGCCTCTGAGCCAGGTTTCATTGCACAACTGTACGAAGGGATAGAATGTTGCAAAGAGGATCAGCACTTGCACCTCCTCTGCAAAACTGAGTTTGTTAGTCGGTTAATTGCCAAGGCCGTACCTGAATTGGTTGGGAGGTAAGTGTTTAATAGGCAATCAATTTTGAAAAGTTAAACTAAGAAACAGGGATGATGTGCATTCAAATACTTATGTTATTTTTCTAAAATTGTAGTAGTAGGAGGGAACGTCATGCCAAGACAATGGAAATAGCTCAGGAGGAGGTGTTGACGTGCTTGGGACTGTGCGTGTTTGAACGACTTCACCGCATTCAGCAACGATTTCGGGAGGAGGAAAGAACATGGGAAATTATTATGTGTACCGCTATCCAAGCTCTTCGGCGTAGTTTTGAAGTAGCAGTTGAGAATAAGCTTGGGGTCTCCCAACTTGAACTTCTGTGTCAAGAACTCAACAAGGAAGAATTGGCCAAGCAGCAGCGTAAAGAAAGGAAGAAACTTAACCGCAAGCGTAAGAAGGAAAAGAAAACTGAAGAGACTACAGAATCACTGGTAATGCCTTGTTTTGTATGTTCACATATTACAAACGCATAGGTAGAATGTTTTATAAAGGAACATCACGAACTTTTGTTTACAGCTCGACGAAACTGAAGAGAAGGAAGATGAGACTGTGGAAGAAGAAGAAGAAGCTGTCACTGAGGTATGCTAAGTTTGAAGATATGTGTACAACCGCATGGGATAATTAACTAATGTATTTTGATTTTATGCTGACAGTCATTCGCTGAAGCTAGTGTCGAAGTGGAGGACGCTCAAGATGAAGAAGATTCTTGTCAATGCGAGACCGTCGAGACTGCCCCGTCAAAGGGAAGAAAGAAAAAGAAGTCTGGCAAAGGCAAGGGAAAGAAGGGGTGTGCGAGCTCTGAGCTGCCACTCGGACAGGTGGCGAATGAGGTAGATGAAAAGTTTGAGCCCAATGTTCAGAAAGGGAGTTCTGTATCACTTTGCCAGGAGTCACGCTGTGCGTCTGAAACTTCGCGAGACGGTGGTTATTCTTCTGAGAGTACAAGTGTAAATCATGATCACACAACTTGTAGCTCACTTGAAGGTTCAGAAATTGCTTGCGCTGATGATTGTTGCCGACTGTCCGCTGGGTTCTCGTTGGACTTTATGAATTCGGATAATGAAACAAGCCCTCCTCAAAAACCGTATCGCAGCTTAATGGAACAGCTGGAGGTATGTTGTCGATGCTTTCTATCTTAAATTAAGCAATAATAACGACTTTTTGACAAAGTACTAATATGGTAGATCTAGCTGGAGTGTGGCAAATAAAATTTTCTATTTTGTGCTTGTTGAAATGTCATTTTGCAGGAAGCTGGCGCAAGTGATGCAGAGGAAGATAGCAACTGGGTTCCTCCCGAAATATCTGCCATCAAAACTGAGTCCTGGGGCCAAGAGCGAGAGCAATTCCGTGAGACTTTAAAACAACGGTTCAATGAAATGCTGTCCAAACGAAAAACAGGTTGCTTCCGCCGAATCGGTTGCACGGATACCCAGCATGCGTCTCATCGCGACTGCACTGACTGTTATGAGAGGGATGAGAACCGCGCCCCAACCCAGTAGATCCAGGAAATCCGCCTAAGGAAGCCACCACAACTAAAAAGCAGAATAGATCTTCCCACGGTGGCTCTAACAAAGGGCATCGTGCTGGAGGACAGAACAACCGCAACTACAAGGGGAAGAACCGCCGATAAACATTGTTTCATTCATGGAATGGCTTCAAAAGTGGTTGAAAGTAAAAGATTGCTTCTTCTGTTGACGGAATAATTGTTCTTCACACTAATTTTTGTAAAATCCTTATTATTTGTACTGAAAATCAATCAAAATGGATAATATGTTGTAAGTCTGTTCAAAACACAGATACTGATAACTCAAGTAAAACAAAAAAAAGTAACTCCACATTCCTGTTTTTTCAATATTTTTTCATGATTTTTCAATTGCCATGTTTATTAAATTAGTTGAGGTTCAGTATTGTAAGCTACGATGAAAAAATAATGATTGAACAGCATAGTGATGAATAGTGAACACACGATTACACTTACTGTTAGTTATTTTTAATTGCAGACACAACAACATGAAATTGAGAAAAAAAAACCTGTCTTCAGATATATTTGCAGTTAAGTTAAGTATTTATGTCCTGCTACTTGGTTAAGGAAACTGTTTCCAACCACATTGTCATTTGTGATTTTTTGGTATCCCAAAATTTTGGTATTTTCAATCAATTTTTGTTCTACGAAACACATGAAGCGATTCTACGATTGCAGAATCAATCAACTAGAGATGAGAGAACCGGCGTGTCACACAAAAGGTTTTGTTCGTATAAAAAAGGCTATACTATTCTAGAACTTTTACAGGTCGTATGATATATCTATATACATATACATAATGTGATGGTGATCTTCATAAAACACGAATGAATTTGACAGTTATTAATAAAAAACAATTTGAGAAAAAACTTTTGGTGTAAAAAAGTTAACTTTATTACTGACGATTTTAAGGTCTCATACATCTACATGTAATATACTATGCATAAACTTGCATTTGTACCTCCAAAACCAAATGAATTTTTCAGTGTTACAATTCGATTATCAGGAATATCTTCTACGGTAACATTTTTCGATGCGGTTACCATTCTAATATTTTGAAAGTCTTTTTCTACCTCTGGGATATCAATTGATGGTGGGAGTTGTCCATGTTTTATTGCAGTTAGAGCTATTATGGTTTCAACAGCACCAGCAGCACCTAGTAAATGTCCATGGTTTCCTTTTGTTGATGAAATCGGGACTCCATTAAGCTATTGAAAAGAATAGAAAAAATATGTATAATCGTAATTTCTTAATGTCAAGAGACAATCTTCTTTTATTTACTTATTCTTACCGTTTCAGACTTAAAAAGCTGTTTTAAAGCTGTAATTTCTGCCTTGTCTCCGATTGGGGTTGAAGTTGCGTGACAGTTTACATAAGAGATATCTTCTGTCGTTAGTCCTGCGTCTTTCAGCGCTATTTCCATAGCTCGAAGTGCTCCTCGTCCATCCTCCCTGGCAGCTGTAAGATGATGACCATCTCCGCTCATTCCGTAGCCCAGTATTTCACCATATATCGGGGCTCCTCGCTTTAGTGCGCTGTTCAGTTCTTCTAACACCAATATTCCTGCACCTTCTCCCATCACAAACCCATCCCTATTCGTATCAAACGGTCGAGAAGAGAGTTTTGGCTGGTCGTTAAATTTGGTGGACAACGCTCGGAGACGGCAGAAAGCAGCTATTGATAATGGGTTAATGGATGACTCAGTTCCTCCACATATCATTATATCAGCGTAGTTCAGTCTTATAAAGTTGAAAGCGTCGCCTATTGAGTGAGCTCCAGTAGCACACGCGGTTGAAGCACAGTGGTTAGGTCCCTATGTATTTTATTTCATGTCATAAGTCAATTTAACGAGCAAACACATACTCATTCATTCATTCAATACCTGAAGCCCATATTTGATGCTTATCTGACCAGCAGCAAGGTTTGGCAGAACTCTTGGGATGAAATAGGGTGATACACGACTGTAACCTTTCTCATCCAAAATCGATCCAGTATCCTGAATATCCTGGAGATCTAGCATACCCATGCCCACAGCCACTCCAACCCTTTCTCTATCAACTGAGATATTCACCGGGCCATCCTTTTCTGCCACAAGCTTGCTTTGCTGTAGTGCTTCTTCTGCCGCAACCAAAGCAAAAAGGATGCCCTTTGAGGCAGCTCGTCGCTGTGCTTCGCTAAACCTTTCCTCGAGCCTCAGACTACCTTCACAAACATGTATGCAATAAATTGTTTATAGTAACTTGAAATGTAAGTACTTGTACTCCATTTTTCTTATTCATAAAGCATCATCGAAATCATTGGCATCATTATATTACCTGGACCTTCCTCAGGCACCGTCCCAGCAACCCGACAAGGGAGCTTGGAATATTTAGGATCTGTCAATGCCCTAATTCCAGACTCTCCACGGAATATCCTCCCCCAAACAAAATCACTTCCTATCCCAAGAGGAGTGACTAAACCCATGCCAGTCACAACCACTCTTTTCGTGCTCATGTTGAGTACAAGCCACTTTCTATATCTCTCACAATCACTTAATTCACCATTTACATCAATCAAAGTCTGAAAAACAAAATGTAATCTTAATCATAATATCAAATGTTATTACAAGAGGGATTACATAACTTTGTTGTTAAAATGTGTGCGTTGACAGATTTTTAGGGTTGTCAAAACAAGATAACAATTTTATGCGTGATTGTGTGGCACACAACAACAACAACGTCAAACTTAGTCAATGTCAGTGCGCACACACACCTACTTATCAGCTGGCAATCCGGATTTTGAGCATGAGCATCAACTCTCTTCTCCAGCTAGCACATGCATTAAGCATGTATGCAAGACACATCCAATCTTCAAAGACACTATTCATTCATGGGCCATAAAAATCCATATAGTTCGGCTTTCTCTGTTTTGCACGTGCGATGAATTCTCAGATGCTTGTAAATGCTAATTAGATTAGGGGAAAACGTGTTGGAAAAGCAGTGGGGTAAAGAACTAACGTAAGTGTCCTTAATGGGTGCTAGCTCAGATCATTCAACTATTCATAATCAGACTTGCATGAATTACTTGCGTAAACAAATTTCACTTCGCTGCCTAAGTGGGGTATTGTGGTGAAACGTTGTTGTTTGTGAGCCCAAAATGCTTTGAAACAACTACTTTCATGTTGGTTATCTGGGTTCAAACAAGGAAGCTATGAGAAATTACTTGCAGCTGTCAAAACAACCGTTGACAAGGAATAACACTTGATGAATACTGATTTCTCGTATGATTTTTGGTTCATCACTTAATGCAGGAATGTAGCAACTCCCCAGTAAGCGAATCTGTCATTCATTATGATTTAAGCGTTAGTTCATGCAACAAACTCTGAATCATTTTTAAATTTTTAATTGTATCTACACAGAAACTTTTGTCTTTATTTCAGATAATCGGTGAATTATTTAGAACGGGTTAATATTTCATTTCAACATGTGTATCTTGTTCCTTTACGTTGCCAACAATCCAAGCCCGGATTCATACAAAGTGGTACTGGCTGTAAATCGTGATGAAGTTTACAAGAGACCTACTCAAGTGGCCAGCTTCTGGGGTACTTCGCCTGATGTACTTGGAGGTATGATTTGCTTATTTGCATGAACTTTAAATATTGATAATTAAAACGCCTTTTCTAACGTAACTTGCATTTTGGTCAAAAGGACGAGATATGCAGAGCGGACGCGAAGGAGGTACTTGGTTGGCAGTCAGCGAGTCTGGCAGAATAGGTGCACTTCTTAATGTTCTACAATCGGCTGAGAGCTTATCTAACGCAAGTCAGCGGAGAGGGAGGGGATTCTTAGTTAACGACTTTCTCCTTAATCCTTCTGTGGACGCGGTGCAATACATGTCTAAAATACACAGTGCTGCTTCCGATACAATCCATTCAGCTTGCTGACAGTTGACGTTTTGAATAGAGCAGCTCCACAAGTTTGCTTTTATTCGTGCTCAGGAGATAACAAACCTCAAGAGCTACCTTCAGGCACGTCTACGGCATTGGAAACAGTTTTATTGATATCCCGTTTCAGAAAGTAATTCATGGCAAAGAAGCTTTTACTCGCGTAGTGAGTGACAATAATAGCTTGGACAAGAAAGAAAGTCTCATTAATGGCATTCTGGAAATTTTGAAGAATCAAGAGAAGTGAGTTTTTGTCAGACTCGTAAAATGATCATCAAAACATGGAATGACTTAATTGGGTTTACGAACTATACTTTTCAGGTTTCACCCAGATCCACAAATGTATAAACAAGCAGCAGACCAACCTGAAACATTTTTGCATGGAATCAGCAGCAGATTTATCAAACTGCCAGGTTATGGCACAAGGTAAGTTGTTGAAATTACTTGCCTTATGGATGATATATGCATTGCATTGGAAACATAGATTAACTTTTCTTTACACATTGTGCCTTTAAGCTCACTAAGCTTATTTAGATTAAGGCACGACGTGTATATTAAAGTTCATATGTAAATGCCACTGACACCAACCTTCACTTATTTCACCCTTGTTTGAAATTTTAGAACACACACTATCATTCTGGTGGACTTCAGCAACAATGTCTTCTACCAAGAGATTACATTAAAAGAGCCTATCAATGAAATTGACCAGGAATGGATGTCTTCCAGTTTTGAATTTAAGATCAACGAAAATAATAATAGCCATTAATTTTTGTGTATTAACCTTTTATTTTTGACAACAGTTGCAAGTACCTGGCTAAACATTGTTAAATACAACATTAAAATGTAACGGTTAAATAAACTCGATATGATTTATTATTCGCAAGATAACATGTTTTTTAATAATATTTGATTTATGCGTGAAAAAGTATAATATAAGCATGTTAGCAAATAAGCATGTTGACCCTGAGTAACGTGAACTATACATTTTGGCTAATGTAAAGGATTTGGAAAAAACTAAAGAATAAACGTGTAAGCATCAAAAGAAGTGGATCCTAGGGACCGTTTGTTCTTTATAAATCATTATCACTAGGCATATATATTGTTAAAATGGTGATACATAATAATATGCTTATTTTGCGTGTTTGAGCTACTTAGTATCCCGACACTGGGTGCGGGTATATATTTCTGTAACCAAAACGTGGGGTATAGCGATATTCATACCGATAACTGATGGTATTCAAATAAATCCTCAGTACTCCGATAGAATTTATTGGTACCTGCATTGGATTCCAACTGGGCAATATTGCATTGCCATCAAGCAGTCAATATTGAAATAATGTATTCTACTTACATAAACTACTTTATATGTTGAAGGAAAGAGAAGAACAAAAAACCACAAATTCTACTCAATTTGGGTTTAAACACCGATTAAGAAACTTCAACCTCTGAAGCAGAGACTGTTGACTCAGATGTAATTTTTTCTGAGGTATTTAGGCTGCTGCTAATTCCTTTGGCTTCGTCCTCCAGTTCTGCTAGCTTTATCATCTCCTGTCTCAATTTATTCAAAATTGCCCAGTTTGGTGAGTTTGCAGAGGCTTTACTTTGCAATGTTGTAATCTGCTGCTCCTCCTGCTTCTTTTCCTTGACGCTTTTGATGGAGCCGTTTCCATACATTTTGATGAATGCTCCAAAGTTGGTAATGTGGGGATGAATTTTCTGTCGTAATGGAGCAAACGGATTTTTATATATGTATGCATTTGTATTATGTTTAAATTTACTATTGAATTTTACGTATTTAATACCGAAAGCAACAGCTGCGAAGCCAATTGTTTCCCTTCCCGTTTGTTTGAAGCGGTCACCACAACTTCATCATTCCCAGCCATCATACGAAACTGGTTTGGGGGATTTCCTTTTGATGGGGATGCAGGAATCATTTCAAATTTAACATTGCTGCTCCCACTTTGACCAAAGTTCCTAGAATTTTTATATTAAGCAATGACAGTCAAGGTACTGAGCAATGAAATTGTAAAACGTTCTATATAAAAAATCCGTACAAATATTTGTAAACGAGTTACTTACCGTTGAAGACAAGTAAGCAACAACGTGTATGGTGAAGGCTCGCTTACACTAGTGCACATTTTTGGAATCCTTACATCATTCATTTCGACTTGTTGAAAATACTGACAACATGAAATTATAACACAACATGAAAACTCATGAATTCAGCAAATCAATATTGAATATAATCCACAAACACATACCTCAGTGATATCAAAGTCGTTGCTAGTGTCGGCCTTGTTTCCATTTAGTTGTCCTTTCATCTGAGGAATTAGTATCTCTAATGTAGCTTTAGCAGCCTCTGCCTTTGCAGTCTTTTTACTGGATCCATACCCACGCCCGTAAGGAATCTCATTAATCATCACGGTGGCTGAATAAGGCGTAGCAGCATTTTCTAACTCTTGGAAAGAGTAGGTAGGCTGCTTTCTCAGAGCATGTTGAACAAACTCGTGCAAAATACACACTGAGCTTTTCCCATTTGGATTGAAAACGTAGTCGTTGAATTTTTTCACCATTTGTTCATCACCACCTAAAAAATTAGTACAAATAAATTAATACACATACGTATAATATAATGTGCACTATAATGTGCCAAACTGATTCGTACCTTTAGAAGCATGTAAATCGAAGAATTTGATGACTTGAGCATTATCTGGTAGGGTTGGTCTCTCGAGTTGTCTCCGCTTTTGCTCCTTTGTATGACGCCGTCTCGCACTCCACGTTCTATAATAGGAGCACATTGGTTTACTCTTCTGGATAACCTTTTTATTTTGAGCATCACAAACTGTTACTAAGTAGATACTTACTTAAACCGTTTGCATTCGATTTCAATGAATTTGAAAAGTGGTTTGCAGTACTCGCGTAGATCCAGAGATGAAACAGAATACAGTGATGCATTTTCACGCGCTGTTTCCACTTTCGCAAGTGGTATTAAAGCTCGTGCAGGATGAGAAGTAGCCTCGTTTTGTTTGGCTTTGCAAGCTTTTGCTAGTGCAGGAATTGTTAATGCTTTGGAGTAGAACTCCTTTACTTTTGGAACAGTAGTTTTGTTTCCATTTTTGGCTTTTGGATCTTCTGTAGTAGCTGACTCATTGCCATTAGTAGTGACAGGGTTGACCAGATCCGTTTCCGATGTTTGAGGGCTACCGGTGACCGTAGATACTTCTGAAGCCGCTTCAGTATCCATATTTTCCTGTGATGCGCTTGCATTTTCATCCAGTTTTTCTCGTTTGGCCCTTTCTGCATTCTCTTTCTCCTGATCCAGTTTCCGTTTAAACAGCTTCACTTTTTCAGCAATAGTCTCCGCGTTTGGACACTTTTTCTTAGTTTCTGCAGTGGTGGCCCCTGCTTCATTTTCAACTTCAATTACCATCGCTTCTGGTTTATCCGAGGTTGAGGATTTTCCGTCTTGCTCCTCAAAATCTTTCGTCTGCTTTTCCAGCATTTCTTTATCCAGTTGTTCTTTTGCCAGTGCTCGTCGATATGATAGACAAGGTATTCCACTGAGAGGTATCAAGTGCCTCTATGGAATGTAATATGTAAATATATTATAACACCACTGAAATGCATTCAAAGTTTCACTGCAATGTATATTGCAACAATACCCGAACAGACGCTGGTCCGAGAAAGTATGGCTTTGAAAGTGTACAAACGCGAGTTTTTCTGTGAAGATATAGGGGCATCCCACTACTGTGTCGAACTTGTATCCAGCCTCCCGGAAGTACCTCAAATGTGTTTCCACCTTTCTCTACAGTAAATTAAAACAGAATGCATTATACTATCAATAACCGGTCTAAAGTTTGTGTGGTGTCTAATTAATCATCAACAACGTTACCTTCAAGAACAACAATCTTTTTGATAGTGAGTTCACTATTTCCTTCATTGGGTTTGGCACCGCCCGGACTTGACTTTGCACTTTCACCATCCACTTGTTTCTTGTCTAGTCGCCTGCTTTTTTGTAACCCTTTAGAAACAAATTAACAATATTCATTGTATCAGATGCTGAAGTGGATTAAATCACAGTGCAGGAAAGACCAAGATAATTGTTTGCTTACCCTGTTCAAGCATAGAATCAATCTCGCTTTCATCCATCTCCTCATCACAAGACTCCTCGTCATCAGTGTACACATCTGAATAATTGTCATTTTCAGGCTGCTCTATTTCTGCATCTTTTTCAGTTTCACATATTTTCTCCTCCCCATCAAACGGAATCTCGCTTGATTCGTCTACCTGTTCTCCATTAATGTTGTCCTCTACATCGTCATCATCTGAGGACTCTGCGGAGATTTTCTCGGACAAGTTAGAGTCTGGCTGTTGAATTTGGTCATCGGGGTCAGGAGCCTCAGTGTCCATTTTATTTAAAAGTCTAGCACAAGATTAGTTGTTAATACCAAAACTTACATGAATTATTACTGCACCCCCGGTTAACAAGTAACTACCGGCTTAATTATGAATTTTATGAAAGGGTGTCAAATAAATGTTTCATTTTTTAAGGGAATAAATAATAGTTTTTAAGTACCAAAGTAGATGATGAGCGTTGATAAATAAAATGAAATAACTATTATCACTAAAACTAAATACTAAACTAAATTGAATCTATGTTGGATTTGTAATGCAATAAAATATTCAACACAGCGGTTTCACGGCATGTATGTACGTATAAATCTGTTATGATTTCATGCAGCTATCAATGTACTATCCTGCTGTATTCACATTCGACTCTACTGTTCAGCGCTTGTGAGCCAACCTCAATGCTACAAACAAAAGCTAGACTGGTTTTAATGCAGCCTAGGTTGGTTTCCTCTTGTAAGAAGGTTTCAACTGATGCATCGGAGGAGTGGTGTTATCCTGGTATTTGAATGCATTTTGATTGTTTTAGTGTCAACATGATTTTCTCACTCATTTAATTTTACTAAATAGAAAATGTTCAACGTATTAAAAACAAGTTTTAGTGTGACAAACCAACTTTTTATTTCTTTTACAAAGATCAAGAACATAAAAGATAATTTGGATTAATAGATGCCATACACTTTACTTTTTATTTATCAATATTGAGACCGTCCATTAAATCGTCGAAAGGAATTTCGGTTTCTTCCTCCCTACGTGTCAAATTAAAAAGGTTTTCATTAGTCACCAAACCATGTAAATTATGTTAATTAAGTGCATTGTTACAATACTATTATTCCGTACCGAATCAGAATGTTAACGAGAGACTCAAGCTTTTCTTCTAATTCCTTATCTTCTTCCCAGAGATGATAATGTTTCAATACTTGATACACATTGAACTCGCGAAGCTTCTCGCGACCAACGCGGTAGCGACAGAGCTATAATTAAGTTGAAATTCATAAAACCCTTTGTCAAATAATAAAAATAGATAGTACAAGAATAAGTATGAGAAAATAAAAATGAGATTATTTACCGCAAACAGAATATGAAGGATGCAATCTCGAACTTTTTTATCCTCAACTCTTGTTTTATCTTCGGGAAGATACTGCACTTCGGGTGGCATTTTTTTAGATTCATCTTCATCAATAACCTCGGGTCCAGCGATGGGGTAGAGAATGGGCCCCAGGAACACGCCAAGTTGCTCAAGGAGAGCGTTCCGACCAGCTGCAGAAGCATGAAACAGATAAAAGTTTGGATTACTGATTGTGTCCTATAAATTATAGGCTATAATGAAAGTTCAAGTTGGCTAACAATCTAAAAAAAACTTAGACATACCATCAGTCAATGCAAGGTTTTTCAAGAATGGCCAAACCGCTTTTGCTGTAGTATTGGATGTTTCAGCAGCGTTCAATACGTTTAGCAAAACGGGGTGCATAAAGTAGTTATGATTTGCAGTTATCATAAACCTATAAATATTAAACGATTTGTTAAAAAAGGAAACAAAGTGGTTTGAAGTACCAATCGTTAAAAGTTTTTCATATCATACTCAGAAAGTCCTTTGATTCGAGACAGGTTCACCAATAGATGCATCAGCAGACCACCTAACCCATCGATGTTGGAGTCTAATTTACGGCAGTAGCCATAAAACTGATCTTTGACAATGTTGACGAATTTAGACTTGGATTCCAGCTCTTCAGCCATCCCATTAATCCGCGTTAGGTTACAAAAGAGGGTCAACGTCTCAGCACAATAGAGACAGTCATTGCATAACCGTTCAAAGATTTGAATTGGTCCAATGTCTGGCCAAAGTTCATCATTCAGGAGTACTAACTTCGCCTCCGCAGCCAAAGTTGGGAATGTCAAGATGTAGCTAAGAAATCGGCGTGTTTGCCAACAGCACCATTCAGTGCCCGTCAATCCATTTAGTTTGGCGTGCCATGACATCACAAAGAGCATGCACGCTTTCCGAATAAAATCCTGTCGAATTTGATTATCTCCAATATAGCGATCCAACTTGACCAGGAGCAATAGGTCTGGAGACACAAAATGAATCAAAAATTTACCTTAAACAAAAGATATAGACTAAATTGGAAGATAATGCTGTTAGTGTGCAACTTTGCTCACCACAAATCTTAATCAATTCAGGAAGAAGCTGTTCCATACTATCACCATCCTTTTCAGGGGACAAGTATGTGAAGATCTTTATAATCGAGCTGAAGTCAACTTCCGTTAAGTTAATTCTTCCAGGCTCATTGGGGTCCTGCATGAGGTTCGGATCCGTTCCAAAGCATTTAGCAAGTCCAGCGAAAGAAATGGAGGGTTCACCTTCCTTCTGGGTTTCAAATGACATTTTTGGGAAAGTTATGGGATGCTTTGTGGTATCAAACGCCTGTTCAGCTCCACCGTCAGCTTTGTATGAGTTACAATTATCACAAACGCATTCCATCCCTTCAATCTCTTCTACCTCGTCACTGGAATCTTGAAACGGGGCAACGGTTTGTAGCTGCTGGGTCGCCATCTTCAGTTTTGGCTGCTCTAATAGCTTTCCTTTACTTCTTATCAGTCGTTAGTGCCAGTAATGGCGGGTTACAGTTAGTATACACACTTATTACAATGGAATTGTCCTATCACGCTTTAACGGAAGCAAAGTCTTGTGGTTTATTAAACAACAACAATCAAACAGTTAACTAAAGGCGGAAGAAAGTATTAGACAAGAGATTCGCGAGCTGAAATCAATAACATCCATTTAGCATTGCAAAAAAGTCACTAACATTAATAATAACCCAAACACTACTCGCATTTGCCTGTTCTAGATAAGCTTAATCTTCAGGGTGGATCTGACGGCGATGACGGTAATCACGGCACAATTGGACGATTCGATAAGTAAAATACGCGATTAGACCAAGCGTAATATAAAATCCGTAAACAGTCCTTCTTGCTTCGTGACTCGAGGTGATTAAAGGCTCATCATCCATTGTCAGTAAAACCACAAAATGATTTGATCGTAGGGCGAGTTGAAAATATTCTGTTTTACAACCAAACTAATGGCCAGTCATTAGTAACTGGTAATAACACAATAAAGAGAAGTTTTGTTGTATTGGCTTTGGTATTAGTACACTATTGATTCAATTGCCGATTACATTCAGTGGTGTCTTGCTCAATCATTTAATTATCCGTTAATAGCTGACCTGAAAAATTGTTAAAATGTAGTACGAAATCACAACTGTTTTTAAAAAAGTAAATACTAGCAAACGACAATACACATGAAATGAAAAGCACATGTAATAGATCTGAACAGGAGTTCCGCCTGCTGTTCCCCTCATTTGGTGTAGTCGCAGGATGTATACGAGAGCTGGTATGGTATGTTGTGCTATACACAAGTGCACGGCTTGTTATGGACTTGTGCTGCTTGTTCGTTCCTCATTCCTATTGTTTCTTTGTCGCTCTGCTGTGCTTTACTTCTTCAGGCCTAAATTCAAGCTTACCCAAAATTAAACTAAGGCCATTTATGTTTTACGTGAAGACGTACTGGTACGGAATGATATGATATGATTATTGTAGCAAGACCATCATGTAAAATGAAAGAAGGTGTGAATAATTAGGAGCTTTAAACAAATTGTAGCTAGCCGTGCGGTCATTGCCGTCTCTAGTCTTTCCAATTGGCATTGTTGAAATGAACGTGATGAATAGATATTATGAAAATTTTTTTTTCCTGGGCTCGGTTCATGTTTTAAAAAATTTCACTGCCAAATTTGCCAAATAATTTGAATATTTACCTGAGGATGTTTGTTGAGGATGAGGTCGACCCCTTGTTAGAAGAAATTTAGAAGAGAAACAGAGAGACTGAAAAGTGATTGACAGATGTGAAGGAACGATCAATAAGCCTGAAAGTATAACTTGTTTAAATTTTATAGATTAGCTTCGCTTGAAAGGTAATTTAGTTTTGATGTTTATGTTTGACACAAAATTTTGTAATGTCACAACATTACAACAACTAAGGTGGTTGATAATTGTGATACCTTCTCTTTGTAGTTGAAACTGGCACCAGGTTATTCAAGAAAGAAAAGAGAGGAGGATACAATGGCAACCCCAAACAGTAAGTAAAATAGACAAACCTTACAGATAAACCTTATCTATTTAACTTTTCAAAAATCACAAAAATAGTGCCCGATTGCTCCTCTCTAAGCTCTCTGGTTGTAATATAAAGTCTATTATTTTATTTCTTCCAGCTACGAGTCCCTTTGATCTTGGACTTGCTCCTGAGAAAATCATAGGAGCCCATTTGGATTCAAACGGCGATAAGTTTTTTCTTGTTAAATGGAAGAATACGAGCAGAGTTGACTTATTGACCAACGAAGAGATTAAAGCCAGATGCCCTGCATTGTTGATTAAGTATTACGAATCCAAAATCATATTGAATGCTTGAGAAATTGAGTAAAAGTAGGTATACAAACCAACATTAATAATTTGTTTGTAGATTAGTCAATATTTTTTAGAACAACTTTATTTTTTTAAACTGTCATTTAATTTAACGAGTTGTGGTTCAAATATTCATTATTACTTAGATATTTAGTAGTTATTAATAGTATAATTTATCATTTTTTGACAGTTGCTCGCAATCGACGACTATTTATAGTGGCATCTTATGTATATTGTGGTGTACATATGAAATCTGAATAAACCTTACAACACATCACTTAAAATGCATTGTCTTTTTCATATATTTAATCCTTCCTGTAACTTAGGCTCAGTTCTACTTTCTTTTTTGAGTGAAAGTATGGTTCATTCTTCATAACGTAAAAAGTTACACATTGGCGCACAACGTTCTCCAAAATATGTGAGTTGGTTTTTGGTTTTGAGTTTGCGCCTAAAACAAATAAATTACAAAGCACCTTCCATTGCATATTTTGTAGTTACAGTTATGTCTTTCTTGGTACTTTTGATGTTGACTGCACACTGTACATGGATATGGCAGCAAGCATAACTTATTATTAACTGCGAATCATATTTTTTTTGCCTTGTGGTTGCAAGCAGCTAACTTCAGCTCACCAAGTTAACTCTGTTTTGAGCTTCAGCCAAACTGGAGCCTATTTTTGACTTGGCTGTATTGTTCGTCTTTGTCACCGCATCCATCCGTGTACATAAGTATGTAGACACACCAAGGAAGTGTTAGTGAGATTTCACTGATATTCAACTCAAACAAGCAAATTGGATGGCCCATGCTTTTTTCCTGGCCACGCTTCCTTAGCATACTTCTTCTTTCTGGGCTCATCTGTAAGATCAACGGGAGGCAAGGGTGGATTGTTGGGATGAATTATGATCCTGGGCTCCTCCGCTGTCACTTCAACCTCTGGAGCTGGATTTGGTAAGGGAAGTCCCAGTTTTGAGGATAATGAGGTAAAGAAAGGCGTTGTAACGGCTGAAGCGCTTGAGTCAGGGAGATCATCGTACAGACCTGCTAGCTTGGGAACGTAGTGCTTTACAGTGTGATTTTGTGGGACCAGTCCGGAATCCAGCTTCGGGCGCTGAAAACACATAGCATATTTTAATTTTATGTTAGCAATATTATATATTCAGTATTTCAATAATTCTTTAGAGTTAAACTGTAAAAACTTCAAGTTTACCTTTGAGGACGGAATAATAGTTGTCTGAACAAGATTTCTAAATCTCCCAATTGAAGGGTCAATATCTTCTGGGTTAATAATTTCCTCTTCCTCATTAAATGACACATTTTTTCGTTTCTTTTTAGGATTTTTTCTCTTTTCATCATCTGGTATTCCTAGCATAGATATTCTTCGGTTGTGTGCTGTATTAAACTCAGTCAGGTTCTGCGAAATATGTAAGGCATTTTTAGTTCATGTTAAGTAATCTGTCAATTGTGTGGCTTTGCAAGTGATTTAGAATCTTAAGTTGAACTTACGTCTAGTTCTGTATCTGTTTCCGGAAGACCTAATAGGGCTCCTTCACTATCTGCGGCAGTTTTCTCAAGCTCCTCCATTATGGGTCTTGGTACAACCGTTGGAGGTCTTTCTCGAATGATATAAATTCTGGTTGAAGCTCCAAAGTGGAAACTGCTGTCTATAGGGAGCTGGGTTGGCTTTTGTGATTCCAGTCTAAGGCTTCCAATAAACGTTCCATGAGCTGTACAAATAAAATTAAAGGCGACCACTGAATACTTTTTCTGTTCACGTTAGTTGAGCACTAAGACCATCAACTAGATAATACAAAACTTACTACTGCCTAAGTCAACAAGAAAGGCCCTTTCCAAATGCTTGTGGTACACTAAGGCAGCATGAACTCTAGAGCAGGAGGCATGGTCAATGCAGAAATCATTCATTTGGGGGTTCCTTCCAAACAGGTAGCATTTCTTCTCGTCAAGCATCAGTTTCTAAAATCCACAAATTTCACAATTAAAATTAATCAAAAAATTAAAATATAGGCAAAATACTATTTGACTTAAAAATGTTACCTGAACCAACTTGTCTCCCTTCATAACATCCAAATGCAGTCCTGGTGGAGGCTTTGATGCCCTGGAAAGTGAATTTAAACGGCCAATCGTTAGTTCCACAATGAACCTTACACACATAATTTGAACATATTACAATTTTAAAAACTCTTACCATTTAGGGATATCAAAGTTCAGAGCCATAGTCTCCAACATTTATTCTACTGACAAACTAAGGTGGTTGAGCCTGTAATTTTGAGGAATTCGTCCAATTAACGAATCCTGTATACTTCAAAACTTCAAAACTTTAACTTAATACTAGATCCTTTCATACAAAAAATCGAGTAAAACTGTAATAAAAACTTTATAGTCTATTCTAACAAGTAACCAAATTAAACACCTAACTGCAGCAAAGACCAATAACTTATGAACAATAACTAACTAATCTATCCATCTAATCTAACAAACTATTGATAATGTCATAATTCAAGTTCTTGAAACACCATTTTCAACACTGATCAACCAAAGAAACTGGAGTCTTTGATCGCCTGATTGAACACAACAAACTTATCTTGGAGCTAGTGAAACAGAATCCGTTGTTATTGTATGTACACATTATAAAAAGTCCGTTTTTGTGGGATACGCTGTGTACAATATAAACATTTTAATGATAACTTTTACTCGTGCGGTGTTGTTGGTCGAGAGCATTATCTTGAATACATGGAAATGTGAGTAGCCGACTGCCGACAAATTGTAAGTCAAAACGAAGAGAGAAATATTGTTGTTCGTCTTTTGGGGTAGTTTGACATTTTTCAGGGGCTTGTGTAGCTGTACAGAGTAGAATGCTATGCTCATCATAAAAATTCATAGAGTGTCTCTTCTCGTGAGGTAAAACACTAGTCTGAGCTTGGATATACTATTTATCATCTTCCTCCTTGTGACGAAAACAAGCTTAGGGGATGCGTTTTGTTGATTTGTACTTATTACTTTTTTGTCACTGTCATCGTCATCTGCACTTGTCCAGGAATACAGTGATTGCTGCTTCATTTTACTAATATTGCTTCAATTGTGGTGCTCTTAACTTGGCTGTTTATCGTTTGTAAATCGGTAAGTTATTTCAAATAGTAACTTGGATTGGTATTGTGTTAATTATTCTATTTGGATTTAAAATATCTCCATATGAGACAGTTTTAATTTGACACCCTATTCTATAATTTCCTACATTGGGTCTGTTTACTGTTCTAATTTTGTAGCAAAGGCGAAAAAGACAATCAATTCAAAATGGGAATCGATTTTTTGGCGTACGGTTACGCAGCCTTGGTTGCCACTGGTGGGGTCGTTGGCTATGCCAAAGCAGGTTAATTTATAAAAATATGAATTTATAAAGGAACAAAGATTTGTGTAATGTTTTGGTTTTGAATGTAATACAATAATATAATGAATTTTTCAGGTAGTACTGCTTCTCTGGGTGTTGGGATACTCTTCGGAGCTGTGTTAGCATACGGTGCTTATCAAACCTCACAGAATCCATCAAACTATTTGGTGGGTCTTGGAGCCAGTGCTCTCTTGGCGGGTGTGATGGGGAACCGTTTCTATCACTCTGGAAAGTTCATGCCAGCAGGCATGATTGCTGCAGTTAGTACTGCTATGGTCTTGCGATATGTTATGCGCTCATTTGCTATCAAGCAGCAGTGATTTACCAATTATATTGTTTTTGAACCATTCCAATACCAAGATATGAAACATGACACTGATCAAAAGTCATTGTGTAATAGGGTACGTGATGGTTATCGAAATTTTCACTATTACATTTAGTCTATGACGTTGATGTCGTACAAGTTATGTATACAATAAATTTTGCCAATTACATTAACTATTATGGTGAAAGTTGTTCAACTTTAAATGTAGGGAAAAGAATAAAAGAATTCGGTATGACTGTTGAATAGAAACAAGCAATATTTGGCGTTTCAAAAGGCTATCATTATTACATTTAAATCCGGAACACCAATTGGTTTTTTAATTTAGGCTTTATAATAATTATACTTTGGCAAAACATTTTGCATTTGTAGTAAATAGTATTTTAGCCTGTAAACGTTTATGATTCATTTTTAGAAGTGATTTTAGTGTGATTAGAGCCCTGGAGAGTTATATGTTTTTAAGGTTGCCTAAAAATCAGTGGAGAATGTAATTGGTTCTTTAAAATGTTGATTTAATTCGAATATATTTATAAATTAAACAATACTTAATTAATAGTAACAAAGGATCATGGTAAGTAGCCAAGCGATGTTTCAAAATCGATTGATGTCGGTTCTTGATGACGTGTGTGGGTGTCCTCTGTATCAGAGTTATTCGTCAAGTTGAAGTCAGCAGCTTGATTAAGGTTTAAATCCGTAAACATTGCAGCAATTTCTGCAGCCTTTTTCATGGACAAGACTTTTTCGGGTGCAAACCCAGCTTTAGCCTCAGGAGTTGATGCGTTAGAGTTGCAACTGGGGCTTTCACTATGAACTTTAGTATCTGGAGTGAAGTGGCCTGGTTTGGAAACAATTTTACTTGGATCGATCCTCCTTGCTAGTCCGTCCCCAAAGTCTAGACCTTGTCTGAAATTAAATGGACTGTCTTTGTAAACAACTTGACCCGAAGCATTGGATCCAGTTATCAGGAGCACTTTCTTCGAAGATAGTTGTGTACTTTCCAATACATTCTGAAAACATTCAAATTCCATACCCCATATCAAACTCCATCACATTCTCAAAGCATATTATATATAATAATATATTAATAGTAAGGAACCATACCAAATCTCTGAATTTCTTAGAAACATTCTTGGTGTAAGACTGATTGAGTTTATCGCGACGTTTTTCAGACTCCGAAGAGTGTGCAGAAGGACTGATGTTCTTCATATACGAACTCTTGCTTGTTGTAGGTGAAAAGCAGTATGAGAGCCGTCTTGACGGATGATAAGAAAGTATTTCCACAGGACGCTGACTCTGCCCACAAACACTCTCCGCGTGCATATCCGACATTTTTGGATTATTGAATGGCTCCAAATCATACGAGTTTGTATCAGTGTCTGATGTTTCTGTGTCCAAGTTAATATTATAAATCTTGAGCCCATTCGACTTGACCCTTTGAAGTGAACAATAGCATTTCTCGCTCTCAGCGCAGCTGTCGGTATCATATCCACAAGTCTTTTTGGTCCTCGGAACATCAGTTTCAGCATTGGAAGAGCATGCCGGATGATGAATTGGGGTAGATGCTCCAGTAACATTTGAAGATGTTGGTGTTGGAGGCATCCCTCCCGCTCCTGGCACCTGCTTGGACGGTAAAGAGCAGTAGCATTTATCCGAACAGTTGTCACAAACACAGCCACTACAAAATGACATAAAAGGAACCTCATCCTCCTTGGTCTTTTTCAAAATAGCTTTTGTGGGTGGTGACGTTTTTTGTATTTTAGTCAGGATTTTCTGCTGCTGCTTCTGCCTAGACCCCATTCTTGGAGCAATAGGTGGAGGTTTAGTAGGGCTTCGCTGCTTCAAGTTCCCAACTGCTTTTCCACTTGAAGTTATCTTGGATATCGATTTTAGAAACTGGTTTACAAACTGAGAGTTGTCATCAGATGCCTCGGCAGAGCTTGGTGAAGACTTTGGTTTTTTGCCAGGTTTCTGTTGCAGTTGTTGCTTTTTCATAGCCTGTTTGCTCTTCTTATATAGCTGATCTTGTGTGAGGGTCAACGCTATTTTGAGAATTAACTCTTGATAAGCTGGTTTCAAGTCGTTGAAGGACATTCCGCATGGATTCACAATGCGGTCGAGTACTTGATCAACCGAATCACTAAAATCTCCCGACGAGGATTCATCAGGGGTGTGGATTTGTACACGCTTCTTATTCTTGATGTAATGACCTTGGTATCCAGCTTTAAAGGAGCGTCGCCGATATGGTAAATTGAGAAGAACGGAGTCATCAGAATTATACCGTTTTAGATTGCCTGCTGGTATTTCAGATGCCTTCTTTTTCTTCCGAGGAGGACGGACAGGAACAATTGACTCAGAGTCTGAAAACACTGCTCGACACTCGTTTTGAGTGGAAGAGGATGAAGGTACTTGAGTCAAGATTGTTTTTAAACAAGTAACCGGAGTTTTGTCAATCGCTTTAGATGGCCCGGGCGTAGAAGAGGCAGATGAACTAGAACGGTTTTGATTCATAGAGCTTTGCGTTGTTGGGGAACCTCTTGTTAGGCTTCCGTAACCGCTTTCACCTTCCTTCCCTGATCTCATCTTATCAACGAGTGACTGATATAAATTTGCCGCTATGACAATTGCATCTTCAGCACATTTACACGCAAATGCATGGCAGTCAAGGCTAAATGACGCTTCCCTCATCACACAAGCAAATATGGGTGGATTTTTGAAGTTCTTTGCGGAATCAGTGATGCAATTTTGGTAAACGGAAGATAGTTCCGTATCCATTTTTCCAAAGAGTCGGCTCTTGTCTTGACCCTCCTAATAAACAATCATTGGGATACATGCAATTAATATGATTCTAAGTGTTAAAACAGATTACCTTAATAAAAAAAAATGTTATGCCCTTACAGGATCACTAATCAACGGCATAAATGCACATTCTGTAGGGACAGGATCCCCTCTTCCGACAAATTTGACGGCTGCCCAAACAGCAATGGTTGTGAAAGGGTTGACCAATCTGACTTTTGGGGCTTCAAAACGAAGCCCATCAGAAGTGATTGCCAACTGTCCAGTCATCATATTTTTACTAGAGAGGTAGTGCATATACAAAGATCTCAACGGAGCTTGGAGATCTTGCAACGCTGCTGTATTTCCTCTGACTGGCACACTTCCTAAATACTCCACAGAAAATTTCAGCATTCCTCCAGGAGAACATCTTACTGTTGAAAATGGTTTGTGAGCTGGGCTCCCAACCCCAGCGGCGGGGGAGGAAGTTTCACCGTAGTTGCTATTTCTCCACATGATTGGATCGAGATTTGTCTCAATTCGCCCCAGCGCCTCTTCCCCAGATGAGGATAGAACAAGGCTTTGTAGCTGCGAACCAGAGCTTTCACTATCCTCGCAAGTGATTCTTACGCTGCTAATATTATTACTCCCACTAATAATCCCATTCCCCTTTTTCGACGATACTTTGACTTGGTGATTCAAAGAATCTGCAATCACCGAACCCTTGTCGTTAATCCGAGAGTACTCATCATCTTCAGAAGTTGACAAAATTCGTCCCTCATTTTCTTCTCTAAGTGTTACGGTACTTGGAGCAGTGGTGGTGGATGGTGTTTGGTGAGACCCCATGAGACCCTTGGTGGGAGTTAAACTTTTCCCATCAATGCGAATCCGAAAGGGCTCCCCATTTGGATTAAATGAGCTTACTCTTGACGTACGACCAAATAAACTATCAATCCTCTGCTTATATGCAGCACTACGCTCACTAATTGACAGTTGACTATTTAATGAAAAGCTGCTATTAAAAGAACTGTCCTGAGGAGTGTCCACCACCGTCGATATGAATTTATTTCCGTTGTCACTTGTTTGCTGGAGTATGATCACCATCTGTTAAATTAAATCAAAGGTTCCCAATGTTTATAAGCACCTGTACCTAAATTACCTAGTTTGTTTTTTAAAAATGCACCGTTACAAACAAAAAAATATTCAGTGTCCGAACAAATCCGAAGATCGCAGCTCGTTAGAGACTTTACATGTTGCAGCGTCGAGAACTCATGCGAAACTATCTATTGTGTAGCTCGTGAGTGTACACCAACTGACTTAATTTTTTATTTCGCACCTTATGGGACTAGCAGTAAGGGAGGGTAGACAAGTATAAGTGGTTTCTCTCACGTGCCGTCCCGAACATCATACATGTAAAGAAGATATGACAACTCAAGTAGACTCATGCATCTAATTGAATGCTTTTTAACTAACTTTTATTCGCATAGGCATATGTGTGTAAGTAA
This sequence comes from Orchesella cincta, assembly GCA_001718145.1. Taxonomy (NCBI): domain Eukaryota; kingdom Metazoa; phylum Arthropoda; class Collembola; order Entomobryomorpha; family Orchesellidae; genus Orchesella; species Orchesella cincta. The sequence goes on along the minus strand of LJIJ01000629.1, from coordinate 19,213 downwards.
ACACGGTGTACACTTATATTAGTTAGGAATTAGGATCAAATAGAGAAATTGTGAGCTGAAATGAAAGAGCCCAGCGCTTTTCAGGATGCTTATTGCGGTGGTTCAAATTTTTATGCTTGCAGTTTGCCTGTCATCTCCTCTTGAGCATCCTTTATTTATAAATATCCACTCTACCGGACCTACATGCATAAAACAAACTATTGTAGAAAAGAATCTCAAGTTGGGGTAGCAGCGGGTATATGTATGTGTAACAATTGTCATAATACCACTTAATGTCCTTATTGTAAAGTAAAATCTTGCTTCCCCTTAAATTAGTTCCTCTAGCAGTCAATTTTGAAAAAATGACAGATGTTCACCTGGCTGTGTGGAATTGTAATTTTTCTCGCTTGCTTCCCTGGGTCACAGAGAGACTGCCAGATTTCAGCGAGTATCATCTTCTATATGACAACGATTGTTGCAACCGAAACCGTAAATGAAATACTTTGTAGGGACATAAGTTTTATGCGTGTTTGTAATTGAGCTTGTGTGCACCCGTATATAAGTTGGTATGCGTTGTATAAACTTCAACTTTAGTTAGTGTTCTTGTTATCATCCTAAAGCCCTATAAAAATATACATAGATATGTACAAATACATACCTCTTGTGACTGACTTTACCTGTTTAATTTCTTTATTAACGGTTTTTCTATGGGATTTTGCTTATGAAAAAGGGATGCTAACAATAACGAAATTTGTAACACAATATCCATGACGAAACAGACCTACTCATTCATTCCTTGCCGTTTTCAACCGACGAAATGTTTTATGGCTTGGCATCTAATGTGACATGAAATTGGTATGCATGTTACTTTAGGTGCACTATTTTAGAAACAGTTCAGCATCTAACATCATCCTAGCAGTGCTATCCTCAACTTAGCAATGAGGGAGTTGGGCCAGGCAGTAATTATTGGGAATGGGTAAGTTAATGGGAATTCTCAGACAAATGAAGAATAGCTGGGAATGGCTGCTGTGCTAAGCTGACAGAAAAACAAAAAAAACTGAATAAAAGGGCCCATGTATGTACTTCTGATGCTGACTTTGCTTGTCAGTCACATTTACGAAGCATTTATATTGTCAAATTCTGTCATGGATTGTGTTGAGTGCCACCATACCTGAATATAACACACCTGATTTCTGCCACCCCTCAATTAATTCATTCATTCGATGACTACTGTGCTTTTACTACGTGCGGTCGGTTCTTCATGGAGTTAAAGCTTGAGCTGAGACTGACGTTGATGCTGTCTGTCTCGATTTCACGTGCAGTATCAATTGACATTTTATAAAATGATAAATTGAGACTTTGAGAAGAAAAGCTGCTAGGGCATTCCGATTTCTATTTTTCAATTGTCAAATGTGCTAAATCAATTCATTACCCTGGTGAAAATGAGGCTTTGCCTGGTTTGTATACAAATACAAGGCATACATTAAGTTTGGCACTGCAAAATTAACATTGTACACAACAAAAATGAAATAAGGTTGCTAGAGAAAAACAGACAAGGAAAATAGAGATAGACAAGGATAAGCAAACTATCACAAGTGCTCAAATAAGAGAAGACGAGCATTCATTATTGTGCTTTTTCAGCAACATATGCTGTCAGAACCAGCATACCATGACGCACAAATCTATTCATAAACCGATGCATTAACAAATCTGAACTGCATTCAGAGTTTCCGAGTACAACAGGGCTGAAAACAAAGCTGGGAAATCAACAAAGGAATTAACAATGATCAAGAAAGAATTTTAATGTATCTTTAGTACAAATTTAAGCCGTAGTTTTTGTGACACATAACAGTAATATTTGAAATAATTGTGGCTTAAATGTTCTGATTGTGTGTACACTACAGATAATGCCAAGTTGCAATTTCTCTTTAAATTTTGTGAAAAAGAAACAATTGTTGAAAACTTGAGATGAATATTAGACTCACTCACAATGTCTCATGATGATACTATAAGTATTGCATCAAAATGTGCTGAATTTGTCTAATTTAATTTAACAGAGAAGGCATCAGTTTTAGAACTTAAATTTTGAGCAATGTGTGCAAGCAGTTCTTGAGGGTGGTCCTTTTTGGGTTACGCGTTCAGGTGGTTTAATATGCTTTAATACATAGTAACTTAATGTTTACAAAAAGGACAATAACACCGCAGCGTGCCGCGTAGGCGTAAGTATAAAAAGCAACAGAATAAAACATTTTTGGGATTATGCATGAACTGCAAAATAAAAAGATTTCCCATTGAACTGTTTATCCCACCTACATTCCTCATCTCATTCCTTCTCACCGAATGTTTACGGTTATGAGGGGGTACGGTATACAATTTTATTCGTCTTGGGAATCCATTTGACAAAATCCTTGAAGATTCGCTGCAGTCTCAACGTCGACAAAAATTCTACGTCAAACAATTTGGAGTAATGAATTTGATCTGGAAAATATCTTGGAAAGTTTCAGGTATCAATATTTGCATCCTGTTAGACTCTCATGCACAACCGATAACGAGTCATGTTGATGCTGTACTTCATCAAACTATATAAAGGCCTAGCAATCAAACTCTCCAGCCTGTAATTTCGATTCTACTCTAGCTCAGATGTACAATTTAGTAAATAGTACAATTAAACTGAGGTAACTTTGCTAAACTCCGAAATGAAAGTGTGTTTTCTTGATGGTTGCGCCTTGTCCTAGAATTCGTTTTAGCAACAGACTGTCTAGAAATTGTTGGGTGAAAAGGAAGGACGATAGATTAATTTTATGCATGCCCATCTGGCTTGTATTGTATTATGATGCTAAATATTAAATGCCATTCAAATATTAAGTACCCTTCAAATCATCTGAGTGAGTGTGAGTAGTGGCCAGGCGTTTCAATACCTACATACATAATTTGTACATAAAGCACTTTCATGAATCCGTGTTGCATCTAATCAAAAACAAACTTTCTTTGCTATGTGGTCTAGTATCTAACAATCTCATCAGTTATCAAGATTCATAACTATTTAGTTTGAACACTAACACATCATTCGTATTCGAATCAAACTCTCGCCATTTGTATGATACATTATTCATTAGCCTTAGTTCGTGCCCGACTTCATCCCTCGAGGCGGCTTTTTCCCTTTACAATAAAATATTTTTTACAACAGAAATAAACATGATATATCCGTACTAATTGTTCGGGGATACGATTTCCTGCCACGGAATTGTAGCACACAGATTTTCTATTTGTTTGCTTGAATTTTGACTTGAATGCTGCTCAACTACTTGTAGGAATATTTTACTGTGAATCTGGACGGGCCGTTTTTCACTGGGTAGGATTCACTGCAAATATTCTGACTGTATGAACATGTAAAACAAGAGATAATTCGATAATGCAGTAAGTAAGGTAATTAACAATACAAGCTAAAGGAATTGAGCACTGTAGTGTAAGTGTAATTACGGTTGGTTTTCACTTCAAAATTATCCAATTGACTATGAATTAATACAGTGTTTCAACATTCTACACTAGTGGTCCTTCCTAGAGCTATAAAAATAATTTCATGAATTATGGAATTTCATAGAAATCCCGTTCCTAAAAATGGCCATTGACTGCTATTGCGCTTTTTTAAACATCACGTTCATTTTATAGGATGTGATTCATCCGTAACGCATACAAGATTTTAATTCCGTGTGATATGCTCCCCTAACCGCGCTCATCAATCCTAGAGAGGTGTACCCAATTATAACACCTAATTGCTAAAGATCATAAATTAATTGATTTTGAAATCAATTTAAAATCATTTCCCGTTAGCTTTGGTTGGAATGTAGGTCTAGCCATGCAAAAACTCTGAAGAGGGAAGGAGAGAAAGATGTTCAAAAATACACACTAAAAACGACAGGACGAATAAATTTAAACAACAGATGTAATAAGTGATTGCAACTTTTAAAATGTATTATTTACAAAAAAAATTTAGTTTGACCATTTGAACTGGTGTAAATTTGTTGAATTTGAACAAAAGTAGTCATTGTGACGAATGGTATGGTCAGTGAAATTCAAATTCTTTCGACTGATTTTTAGAAAAAATGTTCAAAACCTCTCGAAGTTTCTAATCTGACTTATCTACATTTACAAATACTGAATCATTTATAAGTGCAGGTGTAAGCATATATACTTTGTAGCCGAGATACATATTTCGTTTCAATTCTTCTAGACATGATGATAACATTGACTAGGTGATGGAAGGCACACGAATCATCATAGCGTACACTACAACTGCAACACAAGCTTCACAATGATTTATAACACAACTGCATTTTTGCAACCACACATTCATCTATTCATTATGTGATTTTTATATGCGGTTAATAGCAACCTTTTAGATGGGGCTAAATGATGATGCCACTACCACACAACACACAGAAGAAATAATTCAGCGAGATAACCAGTTGTTAAACGCGATGCAACAGCGTGTTTCATTAATGTTATTAAAAATTTTCATTTCATGAACCGGTAACCTTGCATGGTCAGTCACAACAATAATGCGCGAAAAAATGAGTGCAAAAGCATGAAAATTACACTGGATGTACACTTAATTACTTTAAAAATGGTTCGCCTGTTTAAAAAATCAATACAGTTTTGATTCGTTGAAACTAGCTAAAATACATATGCTTATACACACAACACAATCCGAGATGAATAAAAGGGTTTTCTTACAATTATATTTTCTTTCACACATGTTAAATGATCTGCTCTCATTACTTCACCAACGACTGCTTTGATTGAGCCAGCGTGTTTTTGAAAATGTAAGATCCCATACTCATTAATTAAGGGTTGTTTTAGGATTATCTTCCCTTCCTTTTCTTCAAATTCCTAGTCGGCCGCATGCTTATCATATTTCAATGTAATTGGAAATAAAGTGCTGTGCAGCTATTTTTACGTCTTGTTTGCTATCTAATAAAAGCATACCATGATAATTTCATTTGCAAACTTACTCTTCTGCTTCAACAATTTTAATTTTACTTCCTTGGCCTCAAGCGTGATTGATATGAATCCAATAACCATGAGCAATGTATGTAAGTATATACTGGAAGGTAAATTTCTATGCTCTTTTTCTAACCAATGGTTATCTCGAATGTAGCTTATAAATTATAGATCATGAATATGAATTGATTAGACGGAATTTGGCAAAAACTCGCTGAATGGAGTGCATCAGTAGTATGTGTATGTATTTTCATTTTTAAAATAGAAAAGGTTTGCGTAATTATCAATTAAAGGTAGCTATAGGTGTGACTGCCAAATTTACATTGTAAACTTACTGACGGCCGGGTAGCCTAGCGGCCTTGAAAATATTTACATGCATATATTCTACACGGGAAGGGTTTGTTGACTGACCGAAACACCTCTTTTTCACATATCGCTGAGGAATAAGTGTTAAATATTCAAATTTTTATGTCTTACAACTCTTCCACCCAAACTAAAGGGAGCACACTAGTGTGTGCGGGGAGAATTCACAGATATTACCTACTACTCTCTTTAGTTTACCAACCAGTGTTACATATTTTATAAAAGGCTGTTATTAAAGCACGCATTGTTATCTCAGAATGCCTTGTATGTTCTTATTAAAAACCATGAGTTGGGCTTTGTTATGTCATCCTTTGTCCTCAATGATGCTTCATCCTTATCGCGATAATAATCATTTAGGATCTTCTTTACAAAAACATAATTACAGTGTAGGAAACATGCACATGGAAGAGTTTATGGGAGGTTGAAAAATTGAAATAACAGAGATCGCAAATGCATGACGAATACGAATTTTTTTACATTTCGGCATCTTAAAAATGGAGATGACTATACAATAATAAATAGGGAAGCTGCGTAAAAGGTTAAGTTTTTCAGTCCCAATATTGAATGCAAGGCAAATATACCATTTTCCTTGAAAATGACAACCAAACTTAACTTTCCGTCATTTAATAGCAATTAAGGCGTTAAATCAGGTAATATCAGTTTTGGACACAAGAAACCGAAACAAACCTGACTTTTGACAACCATTTGGTTGTTTGAATTGAATTGATTCAATTGGTTGTTTGAATTGATTCAGTCCATTTATCACACTGGATGAATTTTAACATTGTAAATTATTTGTCGGAGAGAACAATGGTGTTATAAGACTTCACTCTTAAAGCTACGAAAATAGACACTTCCAATTAGTAAATTATGCTTACTTTAGGGAGTATGAGCCTGAATATTAAAACTGTGGTATGATACTACACTAACTGGCCTGTGCAATACCATAGCCACTTACTTCCTGTTAGATGGGACTGAAAAATCCATACTTTCTGAAGTCTCAGCTTACAGTTGTAGAATAAAACTGTTATACCAGAGTCCACTTATCATTTTCATACAGAATTGATCATTCTTCAAACTTTACAACACAAGACAATAAAAGTATTCAGTATTAAAATCGTTTTCACTAAACTTACCTTGAATTGACGTGTTGTTAAAGTGGTCGTTGATAGGAAAACAAAACTTCTATCACTGGAGTCCCTAGTGTCCTAGGTGTTTTAAAGAATCCGGATGAAAATCAGCTTTAACGGGGTTTCTTCATCCCTACTCAAATATTCTGAACCAAATAGGAAGCGTTCATTTCTGAATCCCACAACTTCGTTTACTGAGCCGGACCCCGGTTGCACACATACGAGCAGTAAAACACTTCCTTTCAGCTAAGTGAGTAGATGCTTTCACGATAAGGATTTCACTTTGTGCTTTGCTTACAAAACTGTGTGTTAGAGTGTTGGGCAAGTATTGCACGTAGCAAAGGCATAATGTTTAACTATGACAAAACAGGCAGGTCTCGAGGCCTTTATTGACTATTGCATAACTCAGTCAGTAAGTAATGGCATCTTTCTAGTAGCACTTTGAAAATGGTTAGCTGCAAGATGTGAAAGACTTTTTGCGGTTGGATGTTTCATTTTTGGTCACATTTATTTAATTTGTTTCGATTGTCCAACGCACATTATGTTTTCCCTGTGCTAATATGGTTTTTTACCTACATTCCTGCTCCCCACTGACTTTCAATTTAACAACAAACGATTTTAGGAACCATCCACTCTCCTGTGGAACTGTCTCAGTATGCCAAACTGATTGTTTTAACACACTTGCAAGAAATTGATTTATTTTGAAATGCGCTTGTTTCAGAAAAATATTGGTAAAGCAAATGGGAACGCTAGTTTCAGAGTTTTTCTCATGAAAATCTCCGTGCATCCGACCACACGATTTTCAAGGGTTCACGGTGGGCTTCAAATCATATTGAATCAACTTTTATTCTACTAGTTATTCCTCTTCTTTACTTTGTTCGAAAGTCCTGGTTTACTTTTGCAATTGGCAAACTTCACAAATTAGTGTTTATGACTGTGCAATTCAGGTGTTGAATATTTTCATGTCGACTTACACTCCTTCTCATTATGAAGCACTGGTAAAGTTACAATTATTTTTCACTTGAAATTCCTTTTACACTGATAAGAAATGAAATTATACAAGTTACAAACCTAAAAATTTCCAGATTAAGGGTACAATGTTAATGTTACGCGAGCATCGCAAGTATCTCAAACATTGATCTCGCCTTTTATCATTGCTCTTTCTCAGATGAACAATAGTTCTGCCAGCGGTTAGAAGCACAATGAGTGCTAGTCCACGAAACTCCTAGAAACTATTAGAGTCTAGCATAGGATTCAAACGCTTTACGAATACGTGCTTGAGCATCATGTACTTTTGCACTTTCGTGTGTGCGCGTGATCCTTAAACAACCAACCTGCATAATATTTTTGTAGAATATTTATATGGTTTTGCCTAAGGTTAAGATTTACCATTTCAAATTTTGAAAGAAAGATGTATGCATATATTTGCTCATATAATCCACCAGCTATTGTCTTGTAACAAATGAAATGGTATTTTGCAAACATTGTGTACAATTTCTATTATCATCAAGCTTTATATGCAATATGTATGTAGAGTTTAACAAAACACTGGTATTGTAATTTTACAAGAAGATAAGCTCCGTAGGTTGTAAGAAGAACTCTAGAGGAAAGTCATTTGCTTGAAGAATTCTCACTTAGCATATTATATTATTTGATCTTCTTACGTATTAAATTCCAACACATTTGTTCATATCTTTAGATGAAAATGAATGTGAGCTCAAAAAAGTAATATAATATAATGATATGCATTAGGGTAGATTTTCGGTAAATTTAATTTAATCAGACGTTTATTAAGGAACATAGTCTGATCTCTAATCTTGATCAACCCAATGAATTTATCCTTATGCATGCCGAAGGTAGTAATGCATAGTGCATTTATACTATTTGCACTAAACTATATATATTGAGATATACCACAAAAAATTTGCGGAATCTTTATTTAGTTCAATTTTGCACCCATCCTTTTTCATTCAGACGTGAAAGCTCATCTGTTTTGGTAGTTTATATCAAGAAATGAAGGATCGCTTGGCTGTGGGCTGCGGTGTTATCAAAAACATGACTAACGAGGAGAGAGAGAGAGCAACAAATGATAAAAACTCATCTAGTTCCGATGTGGATGGGCAGGCATGCAGCAAAGCAAGAAAAGATGCGTGTTACAACTATAATGCCCCGTTTTTTGCTTTTCTGTCTTGTATTTATGTTTATAAATAGTGCATAATGTTGTGGCTTTTGAAACGTCCACAACAGCAAAAAGTGAGTAGTGAATGAGTACCTATAGTACTCAGTATAAGAGATTTCTTGTTCCGGTTACTGGAGCTAATGCTTTATGGTTTTCAATGCGGAATCTCACTCGTAATCGTATCTAGATACGATTACGAGTGAGATTCCGCATAGTCGTCACTATTTCAAGAAGGTTGGGCATGCAGACATAAACCAAGCACGCTTATGTAAGACCAATTAGGAGTCAATGTTCATATTTCTGTAAAATGCTATGTGTACATTTTTTGCAAGTAACATTCTTTCAGTCATGACCATGTGTAAGGGTACACCATGGGTAATGTAACGTAAGAGCAATCAGGGAAACAAATTATGAAGAAATGGGTTTAGTCCTGCTTTAACTGTAAAACTACTTTTGCTGAGTTTCAGGCAAAAACATCCGCTCAGAAAATTTTGTTGTGTGCTATAACAAAACAACTTGACTATTACAGAAAAGAAGGCAAAGAAAGTCACGGTGGACAAAGCTGCTTCCGCTACTGTTAGTAACCACTTACACTGTCCTAGTTTATGCCCAAACTCCTTTTTACTTACTACATGTGGATGATTCTTAAACCGAAAACGTATTTACCTTTCTATCAAATTAAAATTTTGAATAAATACAATAATTCTAACGCTTAACGACAATTTAAAATAAAAAGAACTAGTGGTGCTAGTAGCTGTACAAATGTTATAAATGTTTTTGAATTTTTATTTCATAAGAATGGAACCCCTTTTGTAGCAACGTCATTGACGATGAAACTTTACAAATTTGAAATATGAATGCTTATATAATAGTCTCGGAAATTGAAAAATACATATACATATGTTAGATAGTGAAATTACTTAGGATTTTTTTGTCTACTGTTTCCTAATACTAAAGCATACAGACCTACTCCAGTCATCAATATCAGTATACATTCACATTATTGTTTTAATTAAGTAAAAGTACACATAGTTTTTCAAACTGTATTAACATATTCTGATAATTAGGAAAATTTACTTTAATAAGTACGTTATGTTAAACATTTATATATCTAACAAGGGACCATTTCAAAAAGGATGTGAATTATTCACGAAAAAAGAATACCGAGAGGTCTGGCTTCGGCGGCATTAAACACGTAATCCTTGGGATACCGAAATCCACGAGAAAGAGTCACCATCTCAGATCCAAATCCATGTTCATTATTGGACTTACCAAATGCATCTAGCTGCAATTGCTGCTGATTAAACTTTGGTGCCTGTTCCAGGTCGTCAAATGTAAAGGTTACTGCATCTATTTGTTGGGAAAAGATGTACAGAGCCCATGGCTTATGGGTTCCCTGCAATAACAGTGGGTGGCGAAAGGTTAGCCCACGTGGTCCATAAGGTCCAATGGTTCTCCAAGAACAGGGTAAAGATGTTGTTGGCAGAAGGGTGCCATCCACCAGAAATACACAAAATTCGCAAAAACAATCAAAAAATATCTTGTTCACCAGTTCCTGGGCAACTTCTCGATACTCACGTCCAGACATGGCAAACTGCTGGTTGAACCAACCTTGACAGGCGTAAACGAATCTATTGATGGTGTCTGGAAGATCCGAAGCACGAATGCGCAACACTACCGGAGTAGATCCACTGGCAGTAGGAGGAGTGGGTGCGGATGTGACCCAATACATTTCAGAGGTGCCGCTGGACAAAGGCCTGAATGCTCTGGTGGCGTACAGACGATATGATCTACTGTTGCCACTAGACCTAGCACTGCCGGAAGCAGTGGCGCGTGCGGGCCGTGGTGTCACACGAGTCATTTGACTGGTCCCTGGGGTCGCCGGAACATTAGCAGCAGCAGTGACGGGTGAAGGCCCTGGAAGAAATCTCATTGGTAAGGTCACAGTAGGTAGGACACCTTTCCCGGTTTCCCGGACATCTTTAGATGCAATTCCCTCTCCTTTACCTCCTGGAGCAGTAGTGTTTTTCGCCTTAGCCCCCTTTCCTCCTTTCTTTGCCAAAGTCTGCTTTCCTCCTGGAGCACGATTTCCCGTCACCAACTCCCCTTTTCCTCCTGGAGCACTAGTGTCCTTGGCAGCAGCCCCTTTTCCTCCTGGAGCACTAGTGTCCTTGGCAGCAGCCCCTTTTCCTCCTGGAGCACTAGTGTCCTTGGCCATAGCCCCTTTTCCTCCTGGAGCACTAGTGTCCTTTCTTTTTCCTCCTGAGCACTAGTAGCCCTTTTCCTCCTGGAGCACAGCCCCTTTTCCTCCTGGAGCACTAGCAGCCCCTTTTCCTCCTGGGCACTAGTGTCCTTGCAGCAGCCCCTTTTCCTCCTGGAGCACTAGTGTCCTTGGCAGCAGCCCCTTTTCCTCCTGGAGCACTAGTGTCCTTGGCAGCAGCCCCTCTTCCTTCTGGAGCACGAGTATCAGGATCCATTCTATCCGCCTACATAGAGAGACACGTAGTTTAGAAATTGAACGAATTCAAAATACTGAAGACGAGTTCCAATTTATGCTACTGCTGGCAAAACAACAATTGACAAGAAGTTTAAGGAGTTCAAAAATGACAATCATTGACTTAAGCGGCATCATATTACATTACTCTGTACAAAATCTGAGTAGCAGTTAAAATGAAATACTTCCTGGATAACAGTTTTACTTATCTACTAATCATTTAAGATACAAGCCTATTTCTTTAATCGGGCTTGAGCTATGCATTTTTTTGCGGTCCGTGAGCCAAATACCCTTTCCTCAGCGTCAAATAGTGGAAGCGTTATATTTTGATCTGTGATAAAAGTATTTCGGATCACGTTATTGTAATAAGAAACAGCTCTTCACTGATGAGTTTAACCACAATGCACAAGCTTATATATCATAGTGACTCATAGGGTCCACTAAATGTGGAAGCCATGATAACAGGATGACGGCACAATCAAAACTAAAAATCCAAGTTATGGAAAAGTGGTCTCAGTTAGAAAAAATAGTATACACAGCGTCTATGCAATTAAATCAGAGAACCTAGTTTAATCCATGTTTGACACTAGATGAATATATGATTGCAACTTGGTGTCAATTTTGAAAAACTACTTAAAAATTTAGTTTTGGCCAGCAGTAGTCACTATTCGTTTGTTACTGAATTTTAGTTTAATTTGCTTCATTTACCTGAATACGTCAAATACTATGCTGTATACTAACTCAAATAATAGTCAATTCAAATAAACTTCACTTGACAATTACGTTGTGGAGTAGTTCAATTAAGCAGAGTTAAGTTTGATCATGAGTAATCTGATTTTTTGTAATCAGTTAAAAATTGAAAATGTTTATTTTCACAATATTGAAGACGATTTTACAAGTTCACGTCACAAAAACAAGCAACAAGTAGTTGCATAAATTATAGGGTGTCAAAATTAAATTTATTTTGGTTATTTATTGTTAAGTAAAATATAATTTAGAAGAACGAGCATAATGCATAAAGCACAATGTGCCCAAAAGACTTTGTGACTGATATAAGTAAAACAATCCAGCTTTACATGTAAAACTCAGCATGAATACGTGTCACTGAAAGAGTTGTATGAAGTATGTGACGAAATAAAAGCCTCCAAAGCTTGCTCGTCACCAAGAATTTTCGTCGGTTCCTTTTCTTTTTATTACTTAAGCTGTCTATACTTGATGGCTGCATAAGAAATCATAAGTGTAAGTTGACCCCTCGTGTTATCTGCGCTGTGCCTCCTTCTATTGTACCAGCAAGTCGAAGCTTTCTGTGCTGGTAAATGAGTTCCTGGGATCCACAACAGCATGGCTCGCATTACTAGATGACTCACCGGGAAGGTGATTTGCAGTTGGCTGAGAAGATTTGCAAACGACGCTTTGCATTGAAACAAAGTTGGTAGGTAATGTTGACTATTTGTTGATTCCATGAAAAGTTATTTATGACAGTACTTGGACTTTATGGCGACAAATGGAAACAAAATTGCAAGATGGAAGTGAAGAAGAGGACATAAAGGACTTCTTGACTTAAAATAACTACAATATTTTACTACAATATAGACTTAGCTTTAAAAACCTAACTTTCATAATACATTTATTGTAGCTTGCATAGGCCACTATTTTAACAAACAAACTTTGTGGGGCTCAAAAAACGTTTTTACGAAGACTTTTGTATACTTTAACATACTTTATGTGGACGTATACATTGTAAACAAATACATTGCTTAATGCACTGTAATTGCATGATGGCAGCAATGATGCAAAAAAAGAATGGAACGCTTTATATATATCACGATTTCAACAAACTGCGTACTCTGCTTGAAGGCTCCGATATTTGTTCGCTCGCTCCTCATATCTCAATCTAACATAGATCACCTCGTTTGACTGTCTTTGTCTTGTTTGCTGGAGTCCAAGGGTTGACAAGGATGCTTCCAATAAATTACCTGTATTCATAGCATGACATCAAAATCTTGTTCATATTTTTATATAATAGCTGCATGTATAAGATTTATTTATTATTGCCTCACAATTTACTAGCTTTAATTATCCTTTCTTTGAGTTGTCCAAACTATTCAGTCACTGATTTTCCAACTACATGTTTGAGGTGGTCTATGAATTTTCGGTTCCAGGTCTTCAAAAATTTTGATAACTTTGAGTAAGAATTGTTCATAACTGGTCCCTGGTAGCATTCTTAAATCGTCTGCTCATGGGTAAATATCATGCTCTTGATCGGTTAAAGAAATAACGTCATGAGCATCTATGTGTAGTAGGTGTTGTTTGCAGGAAACTTAACGATACTCATATCACAGATTTTTCTCATAAAATGAATTTATTGATTTTCAGTAGATACATAAGTGTAAAATTTATATATTATAGAGGGTTGACAAAAGGATAGTTGATTATAATACTACTAAACTTACGAGTAAATATATTATGGATGTATATATTTCTATATATATTGTTATATAATATATTCATTCAAATTGAAAATGTTCGTTTCGCCAGTTCCTATAAATAAATTCGAACTTAGATGCTACGTTTAACGTTTTTTCTGCTTTTGTGTTTCAAAAACTGTTTGTTCCGTTTTTCTATCGTTTCTAGGTATAATATCCTAAGATTAAGAATGAAATACAAACATTATGGGCTGGGAATGGATAATTGTTACGTGCTAACGCTACCTACGTTTATATGTATTTATATTTAAGTACTCTACATTGTTCTGTGAGTTTTACATAAATTATTATTAAATGATATTTAAAATGGCACACTTTTTCATGAAACTATTTGTAAGTATAATATTGCTTCGCAACTCTCTTCCTTCACTTTTCCAAGTTCAAGTAAAACAATGTGTTAAAATACATAGCTATCACCTACTAAAAATTTAAACATGCTTTGAGTTCCCTAAATATAAAGTCATAGTTTCTCAACCAAGGGATTGCTCCTCCATACTATACAATATGAATTTGAATAATACAAGACAGTATATTATTTAATACAATTTCCGTTACGTTGTATAGTATGTATAAAGATATATGTATTTATATATTATTTCGTTAAATGGCTACGTACATTTTCTCCCCCTTCGAAATCGCAAACAAGATTCATTTCATTACTTTTGTGTATGCTAGAATGTATTGTCATATCCACTATAGCTGTTGTATCATATCGTTGTAAAGACATTCGTGATTTGTAGGTTCTGCGGTAGATCTCCATATACACTCCATACTCCCTGAGCTGAACTATTTTTAAAGTATGTAGATAGATACATGAAAAAATTCATCAGTAAGACGGTTGGTTAGTAGAATTAGGTATTCCATTATTGCTTGTTGCTCATGTTTTGTCGTCATCGCAGTACTGTAGCTATAATTAAGTGCATTTTTGTGCTGAACATTTAAAACATCAAACTTGTCCATATCGAAGTGTCCATCTGGAAAAATACATGCATACATGCATAGTTGTCTAATTGGATTTGTTGTTAATCTCTAATCGAATTCACAAGATTGCCGGAACCTAATTGAGCAGTAAAAATTATAGTTATGATGATATATCCACTTCTTCAGTTATGTATTGCACATTTTGGTTACACACTTTTAATGCTTTTTCTTTCAACTTTCGTGGTCATGTTCACCTAGTTTGATTGGAATGAACTGAACACATGTCAGTTAATCTAACAAATAAATTGCTCATGGCGAAAAACGTTCAGAGTTCTTGTTTTTGTAAAAGCTTAACAGTTCTCTGTAGCAGTTTTATAGATAGCGTGGCACGAAAGCCAAACGTAGAAAAGTTGTATAACGTTTTCAGTTTTCAAAATAAATTGTCAACTATCACCACCAATCCATATTATTGAAATTTCCAACAGTAACCTAAACATTATATTGGAGTGCAAGTGTTGTAACATTCGAAACATTTCGTTAGCGTTGAAGTTATTTTGGCACACTGGCACTTATAATCCAATACCTAAGAAACGTCAGTGAAAACAGAAAAATCTAGATTTACCATTATATAAAATATAGCAAAGGCAAACAAAGACATGGATAACACAACTTTAAATAGCAGATCCCACACAAGTACACACACACACACACAGACAAACCCATTTTATATAATGATACTATTTTAAACAAATCAGAGGTCAGTTAATGACAGTGGAGCATTTTATCAGTTTTCTAGCACTAACATTGTGGAGATTTCTCGACAAGATGGCAGATTGCAGTCTTATTTTCCGCAGTTTTTGCCCCTTCTTCAGTTTTCGTCGCATTAATTAATAGTCAATAAATTGTAACACTCATACACAACAAGCACTAAGTAACTTACACTACTTTACAACAATAAGTGTGTAGCAATATCAATAACAAATAATAGTGTAGCATTTATAGTATGTTAGTACATTCTGTATGTACTATGTTGTATAATGTGTGTTTATGATTGACAGATAAGTTGCCTAACTATACAAAATTCTGTGGATTGTATAAACGCTTAGCACTTGACTATGAATAGAAATACAGTTAAAAGTGAAACTTAAGTCCAAGTAAAAACTTCTATAAATGAAATTGTGCTTATGATGACACCATTTGCATTGGCGAAGTGTCGTGTCCATGACGTCTCGATGTCTTCTTTGTTTGGTGATGAATCGATGTTTGCGCTGGAAGTGAAATTAAAAACCACAAGTTTGGAAAACAGCCATCGGGATGATGTTTCCAAGGAATAATGCTAGTATCTTCGTATAATTTAAAATGACTTTTACAGCAGTCCTCATGAGTCATTTCGTAGTAAGTATATCTGGATAAAAACAAAACATACGAATTTTTATTAGAATTATTCCTGAGTTCATTTCATTCATTAATTAGATACATAGTTAACATTCATTTCCCCAATATGTGACAGTAATACGGTCACGTTCTAATCCATGAACTTTACGACAACTTGATTAAAAGTGAATCGTGCTCATTACGATTGAGAATAGCTTATCACATTTTACGCAACCGCGTTGCGTAACGATTAATTACTTGCATGTAACGAGATCAGCAGCAACCTGCAGACCAAAGGCTAACATTTCTTTGGATGCATCATACTGCTACTAAGCCGAATGACACAAAGGTATGCCATGGTAAAATTGCAGAGCTTATACATATGATTTGTAAGATAATGGTATGCAAATACATAAATATAATACACTCTAAGCTATTTTCATACATTAGTTCTGGTATGAAAACGAAAGACAATCTTACGTTTACTTGCATATTTGTATTAGATTTAAAAAATAATACTTTATAGAAAAGACGAGTATCGGTGCATAATTTATTCGTGCGTAAATATCTTATATTTGTCTTATCATTAGTTCCCACTTGACTTGATGTAGCGCCTTCCTCTAATACATGTCTTATAAAGATGATCGCAACACACCACGATGACTTGTGCATGTGAACTTGCGGTTTTAGATTAAGAAAAAATCGTGAGATTTGTATTTTACTCATACCACAGATGGACAAAAGTGAATGAACTTATGACTGCGTCATGTTTGACTGTCTCTGAAAATTTGTTGGATCAATTTAATTACACCAAACCACGTTTAATAAGTAGACTTTAATAAGTAACTTCAGAAAGAAGGTGTAGTCTAGATATTACCGATTTTATCCAAACAAGGGAGGGTCTCACAGGAAGAATGTCAATGAAGGAACCACTCATTTCAGAATGAACATATCAACATTGCTCGAGAGCATAATTGCATGTTTATTAAATGCTAAATTTGTGTTTTATAGATAGATACGATAACGGTGAACCAATGTGGCCCTAATTGTGGACCTAACAATTGGTTTTATAAATATTATGCCATCCAATTCAAAGACACTAACTCTACTGTCAAGCATGGCAGTGGAAGCATAATGGTATTGGGTTCAAAAGCTTCCAAGGGGGTTAGAAATTGGGGATTCATTAATGTAAAAACAAATTTTGAAGTCCTCCTTTACCGTTTCCACAAGTTTTATGGAGAAATAACAGGAATTACCTAAGTTTTTGGAACTATTTCCGGTGGTTCTTAAGATGTGAACATTGGCTTTCACCCTTTCCAGGCTTGTCGGCAATATTTCCGGACTTTTCATGCCGTTTTGAAATTCAATAACCGTTAGTTTTTGTTAATTTTGATCTTGCGACCCAGTTTGTTCAAGTTTAATGGCTCAGTGTCCCTTTTCTCCCATGTAAAAATGGCCAAATCCCCAATGGGAATAGGAACTTGGCTGTAGCGCCGCGGTTTGCTCCAGATCAATTAAAATACTTCCGTGGAATCACAAACAGGAAGTAAACCGTACGCAGGGTCTTATTTATCGAATTAAACACATAATATAATACAAATCTTCCCGTTTAAGCTATTGTATTTAACATTTTCTAAAAAGTTCATTCACTTTTGTCCAGCGTTTTTCGGGAATTTTTAAAAAACAGTCACCTTTCCTCCAAATGACATAGAAATTCATAGTTATTTTTGCAGGAGCAGATGCGCCAGACATTTCTCTATTTACTAAACGTGGTTTGGTGTAATTAAATTCATCCAATAAATTCTCGGAGACAGTCAAACATGACGCAGTCATAAGTTCATTCACTTTTGTCCATCTGTGTAGATGTAGGTTTTGTGTCCAGAAAGCAGGATTAATTTCATTTAATTCTCGTCCATTAAGAACCCCGAAATGCAAAAATTTGGCAGAGATTCATGCCTGTTTTTTTGTGCAATGATGTAATTTTATTTCTTACAAACAACTTTTTCCAGTTTGGTGAAAGTTTTTTGTTTTGATAATGAATAAAGTCATGCTGACGAGCTATTTATATCGTTAATTGTTCTGCACTCTTTTGTTATTGCAATTCTTTGAAGTTTTTTTTTTGTGGCGGAGTGAATAAGAG
This sequence comes from Orchesella cincta, assembly GCA_001718145.1. NCBI lineage: Eukaryota > Metazoa > Arthropoda > Collembola > Entomobryomorpha > Orchesellidae > Orchesella > Orchesella cincta. The sequence goes on along the minus strand of LJIJ01000629.1, from coordinate 1,146 downwards.
CTGGTTGATGATAGCGTTTTTATTTGGAATGTTTTATTTCGTCTAACATTTTTCTTCCAACGGCGGAGTTGAATAGTTTCTTACTAATACGGGGAAACAAACATAATGCCAAAATTATTGGCCAATTCGGAATAACGTGACCAAACTTATTAGAATTTCCAATGGAAATAGGAAAAAATCAATCTAAATTAGCTCACAACTTTCGCTTCGCTCAAGAATCTAGTAATATTAGTGCTTTCACTAAATTGCTATATATAGCCAATAGTGAAAATACTTGTATCCTCAAACGGATGCCATTACGACTCCAATTTCACATTCATTTATAAATGAGTATTGGTGGACACCAACCAAGCTGAAATTATGTATGCGTTTCTTCGCATGTGGTCAATAATAAATCACCGTGATTCTTCTTGTGCTACAAATCAGGACAAAGTAAAAAGCATAAGTGCAAGATAGGTATTGTCAGCGTAAGCTCCATTACGAATGAATTTATTCACCGTTCTTTGTTATCCGTTTTCTCTTCAACTATACTGTTTCTACATGATTTCTACTTATACATGGAGATTTTTGCGCATTTCTTCCAAGTTTCAAGTACAAGACATTTTAAACAGTTACGAAATGTTTCACATATACCAAAACTTAATGAAATATCGACGTAACCGGCACGTCTTACACTCGCGTGTTCCGTATGCTCAAAGAATTTCTTTGGTGGCACGAACCATGTAGCGTTCCTGTGAAAGTATAAGCATGAGCATGTATATTCAACTGAATGGATGACGACTTTCACCAGATTCATTTTTAGTCGGCTGTCGCTTCCTGTCTTATATTTTCTTCTACAAAATGACAATAACAAGACACCGCGAGATGATTCATGCAACGTGACTCAAGATTTATTACAATGGTATTGCAATGCGTATCATCACTTTATTAAACGTTTTGGTAGCAAAAAATTTAATTATATTTCTTCTCAAAAGTGAATTTCATTTTACGTCCGAAATGACGTCCCGTTTAAAACGGGGAATGTGTAAAAAGGACAGTACATTTCATCACTTTGATTCAAATAAATTTACTAACTATAAAATTTCGTGGAGTTTTGCGAGCGCCAATTCCATGTAGCTGATGGAACAGTGTTTCCAAAGCTTACGT